>BGNK01000676.1:110008-214420 GCA_003297005.1 Symbiodinium sp. clade A Y106 | reverse complement strand
GCTGAACGGTTAATGCCGGTTAAACCTGCACGCCGCAGTGTAGCTAGTTCTGAGTCTCCGTTTCACCTTTTTTGCGAGCGATTTGCTTGCCGTAGTTTGTACTTGTTGAGCTTCTTCTTCTTATTCTTAGCTTCTTGTAGGGACCGAGCGCAGCAGCCGCTGTCACTGAGGCCCGCCCACGCCAAAAAACATCTATCATATCATGTCATTTTGCATTGTCCATTGTCAATTGACAAGCACCCGCCAGCACAACACAGCTTGATGCCACCAGGTGGAAAGTGATGGCAGAGTTGTGCTGTGAGAGCCAAAGCTACATGCGCTGAATTTGCTTCTCAGCCTTCCTTTCTTTTGAAGGACCGGGTCCGAACCTGGGTTAGAACCTGGTTTCAATCCTGGGTTTGAACCTGGGTTGAACCCAGGTTGGCGGGTTGGAACCCAGGTTTGAAACCCAGGTTCTAACCCAGGTTTGGAACCCAGGTTCAAACCCAGGTTCCCAGGTTCCAAACCTGGGTTTACCTGGGTTTGAACCTGAATTCCAAACCTGGGTTGGAAACTGGGTTTCAAACCGGTTCGAACCTGGGTTACAGCGTCCAGCACATCAAAGTTGCACGATAGAAGGAACGTCGACCCCGTTTTTTTCAAATGCATTGGAAGCAAGCGTGGGGAAGGATGCACTCTTGATGACACGTGGGCGGTTGCCTTGCCTTCGCTCCAGTCCGCCTCAAGGGTGCTGAGAAGGAGAAGCAACAAAGGCTAACTCGGTGTCTGGTCACGCTCACCGACTTCTGCACTGAAGACTTCCTCCAATCTTGATGCAGCGTGCGACCTCGCTGCCCAAGCACGCATGCCGACAGACTTTGCAGTGTCGCGTGCGAGTGAAGAGTTGAAGGAAGTTTGCGCTGTTTGGGCGGAAAGCCGCCAAACGGCGAAGGTAGCTGTTGAATTGTGCTGCCTGTAGTTTATGCGCAAATTCAAAGAGGATGTGTTTGAGGTACTGAGTATTTTCCTGTTGAGTCTAATTCTGACTCCTCACTCTTCGATGACATTGCAAGTTCTGTTGCCAACCTTCTTGCAAGACGCTGCTGATCATTGAATTTCGACGGTTCAACAATGCTATAATTGTGGCATGTTGCGAAGTTATGCAAGTTTACAGATTTCGGTGTGCAAACAATGATTCAAAGGTCTTTTCTGACAACGTTGCAAACAAAAAATTTAACAACAGAATGAGCTTGTTTAATTTTTCAGCATCATCAAAATCATTTTGATCGTCACTGTCATCAGCACCATCATCACCATAGCGTCATCATCAGAAGCATCAGCGCGCACCAGAATCGTCACCACCATCATCAACCACATGAATTAGTCGTGATCACATCATCATCATCATCATCATAGCCAGCGTCACCATCACCATACTTTAAGCCATAATGTTTCCCGGTAATGCAAACGGCAATCCCCGTGATTATTACTTTGGCAATCCTTCCCATCAGCATCATCACATGAGCATCAACATCGTGACCATCATTGTCAAACTCATGGTATCCCACAATTCTAGATCCTATTCACCTGTGGACCTGCTTTGCTTTTGTAGGCAGGATTATTGATTGATCATGTCAACGAAGTCGCACGATTTGCACAAATCATCATTGTTTTTGCTTCCCGGCTTAGCTGCGAGTGTCGAAACAAATAGTCCAAGCAAAGCAGCGGTTGTTGAGCAAAGTCGGTGTGTTGTTTCGGGATAGAAGGGCCAGCACAGTGGACTGCCATGCAATTTATCGTCGAAAATACCATGCAAATCACCAGTACATGTGTCATTTGCACATGAAGTGAGAAGTTGTGCGAGTCCTAGACCATGTTTCGCTGATAGTTTGCTCGTGTTTCTGCCCGGAATCATCAGCTGCTCTCGCTGAGCGGATGGCTGCTTGGTGCTTCTTTCGTGACAACGTCGCCGTCCGCATCAGTCAATGTGAGGCGACGTGCATGGTGCAATGAGATTCACGTGCGTATTGGGCTGCAACATTGGCTGCGTTTCAGCTACAGGCCTGTCCGGCGCGATGCGCTGGCAGGTTCTGCAAGCGCAGTTGCGTCTCACGCCAAGCAGAAGCGATGGCAGCAGGCGAGACTATGTGTGCGGATCCTGTGGTGTTCTTTCCCTGTAGCAGACAACCTCTCTAGCGTATGTGCCGATGTATGGCACGCCGAACAGCATCAGATCACTATTATTGCCCAAAGGAGGTGTTACTGGGAATAGTTCATAATGTGATCCTGAGGTCACTCGTGAGCTTAACCGCTGCAGTCCAAGCTTTATGGAATGGTGTATGGATGCTAGATGCCGCTCCATGTGAGGACTTCACACATGTGTGGATGTGGATTCGCTTCATACTCCGATCTGGAAGGCATCGGCCATTATCGCAAACCTGTCTCCGAGAAGACTGCAACTCGATGTCGGGATCTGAGAATCAAAAAGCACCGCACTTGGCCACAGCTGTTGGAGACAGGCAAATTTGTTTGCGGATACTGGGAGAGAAATGTGGCGAGGTTTCAATCAGCAACGCACTGGTTTCGGCAATCGGCAAAGCTTCGAAATGGCTGAGGGCTTTATGTGCCTTCAGTGCCATGCGAAGGCAGAAGCCGCTCTTGCAAAGCTAGGGTCTGTTTTGAACAAGTTTGGGTTGCAAACATGATGTAGCTTTTGCGACAGGTCGAGGCTCGACCACGATCACATCTCTTTCAACTCGGCTATTTCCGCCTGTGGCAGAGGGGGTGCCTGGAAGCAGTCAGCGCACCTGTCCGCCATGCTGCGGACAGAGGACCTAAGCCACGACGTGGTAACCTTCAATGCAGGAGCGGTGAATCTTCAATGTTTGGTGTTGAAAGACGGTTCCTAACAGCTGCAGCGCTGAGATTTAAGCGCGTGCTCGGCGCTGGAGGAATCTCTGCTTGTGAGATCCAAGCCAGATGGCCAATGGCGCTTGCAATCTTGCATGATGCTTGTAATGGCGTGAAGCTGCACCTGGTGACATTCGGTGCCATGTTGACCACAGCCAGAAGAGCAGCTGCTTGGGAAGCGACTCTATTGCATGTGTGGTTGCAGATGCTGTGGCTAGTCGGCGCAGATGCTGTAGAATGATCTTATGACACCGCTTCATGCAGAAAGCTTCAAGCTTGAAAACAGCAGGTAACACTTGCAGCACTGATGGAGATGCGTCCCCGGTCGCTTTACCCGAATGAGGCCAGTTTCGACTGAGATAGCAAACTGTTTGTGTTGTGCTGAAAGACCCTTTGCCGCAGGTCTGTGGCAATGCAGCTATCGCTGCACTTCGAACCCAGTCGGCTAAGTGGGCAGATGCCAGATCGTTGTTGATGGTGGAGGTCTGAATGAATGGGCTTTCTGGGTGCACGTAGTTGTGGAGCATGTCAGTGCAGCCTTGCACCCTGCAGCCTGGAGCCTCGTCGACCAGCTTGGTGCTGAGCTCTCTTGTGGGTGCATGGCGCGAAGTCTTCCAACTCCTGTCGCAGTGGGGCGATGGATCACTGACAGTGCCGACTCTGAATGCAGGACAGTTTAAGAGCTGACTACGATTGAGCAAAGCGGGATCATCAGAAGATTCAACCGGGCACTGGGATACCGTGGAGCGAAAGACATGTCAAGCTCAAGCATTGCTTGCAGGAATCACCGCCTGCCACAGAGGCAATCGCTGGGAGATGTCCTTATGGATACTCAGCAAGATGTGCTCATGTGGCCCGAGGACGGGTCTGCAGACTGTAAAGAGTTTCGGGGGGTCTGTGCATCGTGTGTACTGTCCACTTCGCAAGGTTTCTTATCTATTCTTGACATCTTCTCGCGTTTCTTACATCGACCTCCGACCACTATCATGCAGAGTAGATCTTATCGGGTGTGTTCTCTGTGTACCCTAACCTTAAACAACCCCAGAAGCTCATGTCAAACCCTTTTACTGTACCCCAAACCCTGAAGCCCAAGCCCCTAAATCCGGTTGGCAACGCCTCCTGCAGACTCAACAAGGCCCTCACAAGAAGGAAAGCCATGAATCCTGAATCCGAAACCCCGAAACCCCAAACGCCAGGCCCGATGCAATTACGTGTGCATCCACCTTGGCCGGCTGTGAGAGGCCTGGTTTTTTTCCAGAGTTTTACGATTTTTAGCGCTAGAGGTGTCAGAGTTTTGTACATTTCAGGGTTGGAAGGCGGAGAAGGATATTAAAAAAAAAGAACCTATTGTTTGGTACAGGCTTAGGGTCATCGGTGTTTGAATGGGGTATTCAGGATTTGGGGAAGTACGGTATATCGCAAAGTAGATGTGCATCTGCAGGGGCCAGCGCTGGCAATTTGTGGAGCAACTGCTGCGCGCATTCCGCCGGCGCTCCACACAGCTGGACTTGACCGCGCTCCGGCTTGAAGCTTCGGGTGGCTGATCCGACCTATGCCAAGCAACACCTGTTTCCGGAGCCGTATTAGAGCAGTCTGCACAAACTCTGGTTTTTGGCAAATTGAGGTGAACCAGGCAGCTCTCAGCGCAGCTGCAAAAGGCCATGCTTGGCGATCTGCAACACAAGGAATACACGAAGCCACGCAGGAAGGCAGGCGAATGCTCGTGTTGGAGGGTAGCTCGTCAGACTTCGACATGATACGACTGCACTGAATTGGCCTTCTCGGGTTCCTGTGCCCGGCAGGATTTCCGCTTTCGGCTGCTGCGATGAACACTGCTGCCTTTGCCTGTCAGAGCGGGAAGCGCTGGAGATGGTCTGCAGAGCTCACTGGACAACTCAGGATGAATGCGGGTCTTTCTTTGTCACACCGCCCAAAACGGAATGTGTAGAAATAGCGAGCACGGGTTTGTGAGTAACTCAAAACTGCATTCCATCGGAGAACCTGCTACAGCATCGAGAGGCTTGCCACCGTCCGTCCAGATCGCTTTTCTGCAACTTCTCTGCTGGCGTCAGCATGGCCGACTGCATTGCATGCCCTCCAGGCCTGCCAGCAACCTAGTTGCCATGGTGCTGTAGTCTCGTCATCAGGGCTTCAACCTGCTGATGCTGAAGTATGACGATCTCGCTTGCAGCTCCATCATGACGATGCTTGCTTGCAGCGGTTTGCCACTCAGCGATCTGCCGGCCTTTGAAGAAATCAGGACCCTTTCGTGCTCAAAAATCTGGGACCGGGCTTTGCTGCTACAGCAACAGCTTCCCACCAACGTCGGAGACGCGTTGGCCTGTGACTCGTCATGAAAGCAGCTGTTGAGGATCTTCGTGGTCGTTTGCATGTCCCTCCAGAGGGTGATGTCAGTCTAGGTGTGATAGATGTCCGCAGAGCAGTGGAGCTGCAACGTAAAGTCACAGCCTTTCGGCAGGCGATGTACTGACCAGTGCCTGTGAGACTTCGAGGGGACTGGAACCTCTCCCGGCTTTGCTGGTCCAGGCGGCCTCAGTTCTGAGATGGCTAAAATCGCGACAACGTTTGAAGAGGCGGCAAGGTGCAAGTTTCTAGCATGCAGGATAAATTCGAAGACCCAGCTGGTATCTAGACGTCATGTCCTTCGATGCTGCTCGGGCCAGACGGTTTCGGCTTTCAGGCATGGTTCTAGCATGTTGTCACTGCATGTGGCACAGAGTTTGCTGGAGCATCAACATGGACAGCGGCAGCATCATACCATGGCAAAGCTTGAGCTTGCTACGAAGCCGCATGCCAGAAGACTTGAATCCAGCTCCTCACCGAGACCCCGCTCCTGAGGAAGCAACAGTGTTGGTAGAGCTGCGAACAACAACACAGCAAGAGCTATGGGGTGCTTGTATGGAGGCAGGGGTCTTAGCAAGTTGGGGGTGCTGTTCGATCTGTCGATGCATAGAGCAAGTAGAGCTCTGGCTAGGGCACGTCTGACCCGGGAACCACGTGCAGAAGGCTGAGAAGAGGCCGGGTGGCTGAGGACAGGTGCAGTGTTCAGCGCTTCCAGAGAGGTTTTTTTTTCCAGTGCTTCACCTGTCCATATCCGCATGTTTTTTGTCTTATCGCGATGCGTTGGTGACATGACCTGGTTCGAGCAACGCCTGATCCTGTCAGCATACTGCGGCGAATTTTGCACGTGCCACCATGGGAAGCGGAGCATCCGTGGCTTCCGGCGTGCAAGACGCAACTCCAGCTCAGCTCAAGGAGACTTTCGGCGCGCTGTCAGCAGAGGACGGCTTCGAGAGAAAGTAGGGAGCAGCGGAGTGTAATTCTGCTACAGTGCTGTGGCGGCATCATGCGAGAATTGAGCCAGGAGCAGAAGAAAATCACAGAAGCACTTGCGAAAGTCGAGACGAAAGCAGAAGCCGCTGCGGCACCGGCAACGGGGGAGACGCCTTCTACCGAGGCTAAGCCTGAGGAGAAGAAGGCAGAGGAACCGGAGATGTCGGATGAGCAGCTGAGCATGCTCAAGGCGGCTTTCGATGACATTGATACCAATGGTTCCAAGTACATCGAAGCGGCTGAACTCAAAACAGCTGCCCGGCATGAACATCGGACTTCTTGGTTGCTGGTGTTCGTGTGTTTAGATGCAGAGATCTGCAAGCTATTTTCAGGTGCTGGGCAAAATGAAGGTGGAACTGTCTGACGACCAGATTGACGCGGTGTTCAAACGTTCTTGTCTGAATGTGTGATGTGTGGCAACGACATTTCCGCCGCGTGACAGCACGATCGATTTTTTCCCCAGGTGCAGACCTCAACAAGGATGGAAAGCTCAGTTTCGACGAGTACAAGAAGCTGGTGTGCGCAGGTTGGGTTCTGCCAGCAAGCACGCAAGTAGTTAACTGTTCGCGTCCCCTTACCTGCCGGATCATGCTGCCCGGCAGGAATGCAAGTGGCCAAATGAGTGCGAGGACCGAAAAGTTTGAGCAATCACGTCACAGCAGGGCTTTGCTCATGTTGTGATTTGGCAGCTCTCATGTCTGACTCGGCCCTGCTTGCCGCACAGGACCCGACGAAAACGGCCACAGTGCAATGGTGCCCTGACGGCTTTCAGCGATTTCAGAGCCTGGCAGATGCTGTGACCATTTCTGGATTGAAGCTACCATGGTGTTCAAGCCGAACCCGTCTAGGAGTCTAGCAGTTTAGCAGAGTGGTGCCTGTCCCACTATGCAGCAGCTTCACTACAGAAACGTCGAAGTGCCATCGTTTGATGGTACTTGTGGCCGGCGTCTTTGCCTTGGAGTGGCCGAACACTGTGATTGGTCAATGACGTTTCATGCGCAGATGTTGAGTCGTTCATGCTTGTTACGTTTGTTTCATAGCGTGGCCAACTTCAGATTTCAAAAGCTCAGTGGATTTTGATTTTGGCTCCCTGGGCAAATGCCTATGGAGTTGCAACATGCTGTCACCTTCCATGGTCCTCTCTTTCTGGCTTGCCGGGGGGACCGTGAAACGGCCAAGCCAACAGGGCTTGGCAAGGACTGTTCCTGCGGAACGTGTTGTGCCAACAAGTTCTTGCGCCTTCTAGTGCACATGCCACATGTCGTTGGCACATGTTATGGTTTTGCTTCACGGTTCGGTTCCCGAAGCTCGGGCTTACCTTTGCTTGCAGTTCACATTCTACGTTCTCACGACATGAGCTTCCGAGAGTGGGGGCAAGACATAGAGGCAGAGGGCTGGGTCGCCTGGACGGAGGGGATTGGCCAAAGGCAAATTCCCTGCGCATAGAGTACGCCGCTTTTTCGCATCGTCTAGGCTATGCGCATGAATTTGGGATAAATAGTAGCATTCCTGGCCGCCCCACACTATACTTCAGGAGCGAGATCTCAAGGTTTCTTCGAAGTATTCCTGGCCGTGCCACCCAGCCCTGGAATGAAGCGCGAGCTGCAACTGATCGCAAACACAACAGGTTCGTCCGATGCAGTGGCCTTGCGACAGCTCCGAGAGGAGAGGACAATGCACGTCTGGCCGAAGCTGTTGCCTGTGTCCTTTGTTTGCTGGCTACTCCTTTCGCTGCTTTCTTTGTCTCTGAAAGGCGGTGCGAGCACGGACCCCGGGCGAGCCCTTTACCTTCCTTGAGCGGCTCGGGCTGCGAGAGGCGGCATGGCAAGGCCATGGAGCCACATCCCAAGCGCTGCCTGGGCAGGTTCACGAGCTGGTCGCGGCGTTGTAGGGCGTGGCAGAGGTACCAGTCTGTTTAGTGGTGTTTCCGGGCTAGTGATGATGCAAACGCCAGGGTGCGAATGCGGAAGGCTCGTGCGAAGGGATGCTGAATCAAAGACTTGCAGAACAATCTTGGCGGAATGGATGCGCAGGCCACGATCCCGCCGTTGCCACATCCTCATGTTTGGCATCTTGGAATTTGTAGTCTCGAGAATGGTGACACTCAGGTCAGCCTCGTGCACCGTGTCTTGCTGCAGCCCGGTACTTACGGAATGGGCATCCTGCTGCGGACAGCCAAGCTGGACCAGGCAAAGCTTAGCTATAGCTTCGGTTTACAGGTTGCTTCTCCCATCGCGCCTGGCTCCATTCTCGCTTTCCCCGCCCTTGCGTGGTATAGCATGGTCTGTCACGTTCAGATACATGTTACACATAGCTGCTTTTCGACCGGTTGGGCAAGAGCTCATGCAGCTGCAATCCTGCACTGGCCTTGACGGAGTTATGTCAATGCACACAGCTCAGTGTCCATCATCGCCATGCTCGACATCTTTGAAGAACAAGCCGTCACCGTGTGTCTGTGTGTGCCTGTTTAGATTTTCCCACAACGACGGTTTAATAGCTATCGTGTTCAGTATTCTGTACTGCCCTCCACCAGCATGCATTTCGACTTTTACATAAGAGATAGGCAGGGTGTTTGCCGTCTGTAACTTCCCATGAGCTGCGGAATAGACGCACCTTGAACAGGCGTTGTTTCTGCGAAGGTACAGATGAAGTAGTCTTGCGTTATCGTGCTACTGGCAGCAGCAGCAGCAGCAGCAGCAGCAGCAGGCAGCAGCAGGAGCAGGCACATGAGCAGGAGCGGGAGCAGGAGCAGGAGCAGCAGCAGCCGCAGGAGCAGGAGCAGTAGCCGTAGACCCGGATTTCCGGAGCAGCTTGCCGGCTTGCCGGGGGCTAAAGAGAGCAGGTACAGGTCGTAGCTCAGAGGTCCTGGGTCCTAGGTGGTGTCAGAAGAGATGTTGCCCTAGCTTTCCAAGAGGAGCATGGCCCCTCCCCACGTGGGCAGCAGGAAGTGGGATACGACAGAGTTAGAGGTTTCCAAAAACTTCACCGAGGCTGCAACAAGCAGATCCCCTGGAACCTGCGGTCCTTGCGAACACTTTGTGGAGCACTGCCAGGCAGGCTGTGATGTTAATGACTGGCGTTGTCCCCACAATCAATCGAAGATGAATTGTCTTTTTCGCAGCCAGGCCGGCAACCACAGACGGAGCAGCAACCGGTGCGCTCAACCAGTTCAATTACGTCATCCTTCCTGCACATGCTCACATGACATGTAATTGATAAACGCACACCTCCATTTCTGCATGCACGCACAGAAGCACGCATTGCAAGACGTAAAAGCATGTGCGAATGCATCAATCGTCAATGCATGCTACCTCTGCCGCTATATGTTTGAATGTGAATCTGCACATGTCACGGCTGTGTACTGTCGTGGACCATTAAATGTTTCGATATTCATGTACCTTTGTCGGAACCCTCATGTGCAAATGAGCTTGCGTACGTATGTTAATCTACATATGTATTACATAAAGAAGCAAGCGAGTCCAAGATAATGCATGATCACATGATAAGGTCGTTTGCGCACATATGTGAACACCCAAGTAAATGTCTTTTCCAACGTCCGTCAGTACATACTCCGGGACAAACTGTAAGTCATCTCAAGATCAAACACCACGAGTGCGGCTTCAAGTTTTGTATTACAGCCGACATGTTTTTACACATGTAGATGTAGCCATATCCATCTACTCGTATCCCACAGAAGTACAGGTTTGTGCTCACATGTAGCCATGTCGATTGATGTGTGTGTGTGTGTGTGGGAATTCGCATGTTTTCGAAAGTACATACCAATCCTCTGCAAACTCAATCAAAGGCACACCGGGACAAATGAATTTGTATATTATGTGTACATACACATATACACGATTTTTCTTGGACGCACATACGTATAATATGTTCAGACACACGCATACTCCGTACGAACATGTAGACCTTTTGATAAAAAGATGCGTGAAATGTAGCATGGACTAAGTTGTATGTATGTCTCTCCACAGATTTCTCGATGTCGTATGAATGCATAAAGCAGGTACATGTGTCTGCGCATTGGATGTTTACAAGCACGCAGCCATTTGACTATCTTCTTTTACATGTGTGGCATGTGCGACGTGAGATGCTCAGCTGCTTTTCGATGTTCCGGACCTATGCTGTACAGCGGTCTCGTGCGGTGGCCACCCATCAACAGAAGATCCACGTGCAGTGCAGCAAAGATGCACGTCGGTCTGTCTGTCTCTCGGTCTGTGAATGTGCAGGTGTGTGCACGAATGTATGACTGTGTGCATGCACTCCTCCCTGCTCATGACTCGATGGTGCTGTTTGCATGCATTTATGTAGAACTGCTCGAATTGCACGTTTACACAGGTTTGCACATGTGGGATCCTTGTGTGCGCAGTGTTTTTGTGCAGATTCCTTTGGCTCGTGGCGACCTGCTGGGCCAGTGGCCAGCAGGCCGTAGTCTGGAAGTCGTTGTCCAGCCACTACCAGGTACATCATTTCTGCATGTAGGAAGCTCGCATGCAATGCTTTTCAGTGCGCTCCTTGGAATGGAAGCTCTTCCTCTACTCTGCAGCAAGCGGTGGCTTTGCTTGTGCTGTGTTTTGGAAGCAAGGCCGCAGAGCTGGAACGAGTTGTAGTGCTAAGTTGCAAGTTTGTTCCTTTGTTGAGCGTCCAAGGAATGCTTTGACAGGGGACTTTGTGTACGATGACACATATGCGATCGTTCAGAATCCTGACGTGTATTCTTCATCACCAATGGCGAATTTGCTCAAGAATGACTTTTGGGGGTTTCCGCTTCAGTCGGAGAAAAGCCACAAGAGTTTTCGACCACTGACCACTCTGACGTTTCGCATCCAGATGTCTCAAATGGGAAACACTGCTGACAAACAGGCTGCAAACATGATGCATCGCATCAATGTGATACTTCACGGCATCAACACAGCCTTGTTGATTCCACTATACCGGAAGTTCGGCTTCAGTGGCAAGGAATGCTTCGTTGCCGGCATGCTCTTTGCATGTCATCCAGTGCATGTCGAAGCAGTTGCGAATCTGGTCGGTCGTGCTGAGCTTCTTGCGACGCTATTCACCGTATTGAGCATTCTATTATGGTCGCCATCCAACAGGCGTTGGCCTTTGTCGATGCTTTTGGGTTCAGTGGCTCTGCTTTGCAAGGAGACGGCAGCAGTCGTAGCTCTTCCGATGTGTACAGTCATGCAAACACTCAAACCGCTCAAGAAGCCTTCATCTCGACTGAAGACGGTGCTGCCCTTGCTACTCTTGGCCGTGCTGCTAGTTGCGCGGGTATCTCTGCATGGCGGTATCCATCAGCGTCCTTTTCTTCATCGTGAATCCAATCCTGCAGCTTTCGCAGAGAACATGGCGACACGGATTCTCAGCCTTCACTTCTATCTTTACAGGCTGACTGCTTCTCATGTGTTTCCCAGCACAGGCGTGCTTAGTTGCGTGAGGTCGGGAAGCGACATGTATTGATGTGTGTTCGGTCCAGGCATTTGGTGCTACTTCTATGGCCGAACCCGCTCTGCTGTGATTGGAGCTATGGTTCCATTCCACTCCTCCACAGCTTTGCAGATATGCGAAGTTTTGGGCCTTTCTGCGTCATCTACGGGCTTCCTGCGGCTTTGCTTGGGCTGGCCAGTATCTTGGCGACAGACCGCATTGTGTTTCGCTCAGGTCGTAGCAGTCTAAAGCTGTCCCACAAGCTAGCACTACGAGCATTGCCAGCAGTGTATTTTGCAGTCAGTTGACATGATGCACGCCACTGACACGCCAGGCAGCCATGCGTCTCGTTCTTACCATCGAGGACTCTTGCTATCCAGTGCTCTCATGGCTTTGTCAATAGTGCCTTTCTCGAACGTCTTGTTCACTGTGGGTTTTGCCGTCGCTGAGCGCGTGCTGTATATTCCATCTATAGCAGCCTGCTCCATCATTGGTCATATTATTTGCGTGTCTTTGCCGGCTCATGGACCTCCGAGCAGGCTTTGCGGATGTGTGATATTTCTTATTGTCGTCATATGGTGTGGAAGTTGGGCTCGTAGCTGCTTGAAGCAAAGTCTGGTGTGGGGGACAGCAGAGTCGCTGTATCGTGCCGGCGTTGATGCGAATCCTTCCAATGAGAAGCTCCATGATCTTCTGGCTACCAGACTTCAGAACAGTGGCGGTAATCTTCAGGAGGCCATGTGGCATGCTGAAGAGGCTATTCGGCTGAATGACGACTACTGGCATGCTCATGCCACTTTGGGTCAGCTTAGATCAAGTGGTGGTGACAGGTCAGCTGCCATTGCCAGCTACACGAAAGCGCTAAGTTTGGCTGAAGAACAGCAGTTGGACACCGTGGCAGATGCCCCCAAAGTTCGGCTCAATCTTGCAGTCCAACTCCAAGATGTAGATCGACAGGCAGCCGAGGGGCATTTTCGTCGGCTTTGCCTTCTACCGGGCTCTGATCCACTCCGGGCAATGGGCCTTGTGATTTTTGGTGCATTTCTGGAGTCCGGGGCACGGGGCCGACGAGAGCCTCTTGAAGAAGCGGCGTACATGTATGAGGAGGCGCTAAGGTCCAGCGCCCTCGAACAAAGAAGTGCTGCGCATCTGCGCCTGGGATCAGTCATCCGCAGGCTTGCGTTGACTTACAATGAAAGCCTCATAGGACGTGGAGTCGGTGCCCTTGTTGCTCCAAGTTGCTCTGAGAGGAGTGCCACTCTTCAAACACCTGGCTCCAGGATACCCAGTACATGGTGGCAGGTGTGGAAGTGCATGATGGAATTCAAGCTTGAGACAGAGGGGTGCCACAAGGAGATGGACCTTGTAGTGCTGGGACCCTGCCACTCTTCCTCAGGGAACTTGGCCTTAGCCGAGAAGGCCTGGCGAATCTTTCGTGGATGCATGGCGAAGGAGGCTCTGGCGGAAGGCGCGAGAAGGTTCTTCTGACGGTTGAGTGGAGGGTGCAGGCTCCCTGAAGATATGAGACTGTGGATCAAAGAGCCTGAGTTGATCTTGCGGCAGGTTCTGCTGCAATCAGTCGGTGGCCGCTCCCGCTTTCGGAGGCTATGGCGCTGCAGCAGATGCGGCAAGGTCGGCCGACAGTTCAGTCTGTGCATGCCGTGCATCGTGCGTGCTTCTGGCTGGTGAGGGCTGGAGCTGGCATCTGCCCCAATGGCACAGTCCCTAGATCCAGGAGGTCGCAAATGGCGGGAGGGCCTTGCCGTGGTGAGTTCCTCGGCGAAAGAAGGAAAAGCGCACCTACCCTTACCTTGCCAAGGAAGCGACCGGAGCTTTAGCCGAGCTGTAGCCACTTCAGCTCAGGTGCGCGTTTGGTGGTCGAGGGCCGCATGTCGGAAGCATCGAAGCTGCTGGCGCCACTGGGGCCCCACTTGGACCCGGCAGCTGTGCTAGCAGCCATGGCAGAGGAGCAGATGAAGGCGAGCTTATGAGGACTACTTTGCGGGTATGTGTAAGGGTACGGTACCCTGGGTACCAGTCGTCGCTCCGTAGGCTTACGCATCGAAGGGCGATGGCAAAAGTTGTGTGTCATGTCTTGTCCTTCCGGAAAGGGGGGCGATGCAACTGTGGCTTTAGACGTGTACAAGGCCGCCTTAGCCTTGTGTCTTGGGTGCAAGGCAGAGGGCTTGAGAGTGCAACCGATTCAGAAATGGCTGTCATGGAGTGCATGCAAAGCTTGTCTTCTGAGGCATCCAAGCCGCAAAATTTACCTGGGGATGGCCGAATCGCTGCAAAAGTTGGGGAACAAGGCAGAGGATTAGCCCTTCCGACTGGAATGATCGTGTAACTTCGGACGTCTTTGTCCAGGCTGCTGCAGCTCATCACAGACAACTGGCAAAGCAGTATCCAGAGCTGAGCCAGAGGGGAAAAGCTTCAGGGTACTCTGCTTGACGCCTTGACGCTTCCGTGGAGCACGATCCGGATACAGGTGCTCTCTGCTCGATGGCTGCGGAGGCCGTACGATGCCATACGTCAGACAGAGTTTGTTGGTGGATGGCAGAGATGGTGGGGTTGGTTACAGTAGCTAATTGCAGAGAGACGTTTTGATTTAATGGTGCCCTGTTTCACCAGTCCTTGCCAGGGCATCGTGTAGTTCGGCACGCGAGACCCAGCCCGCAAGATTCTCAGAAGCGCCTGAAGTTGGAGACCTTATCCGGGGGACACCCTATAGCTAGGATGTCTTGTCTTCATCTCAGGCACGTTGCAAGCCCTCTGCGCTTCAGTCCATCGTGGCGGCGCGATAGTTGAGAAGGCTGGGGGCAGGGGCGGGGCATGCATTTGGAATTGAGCTTGTGTTTAATAGTCAATAGTGCTTTAATCGCTCCACTCTCTTGGCTCTGAGCTGGGCCCCTCGCCTCTTCGCCGCTTCGCTCGCTCGGATGCCCTCGGCGGGTCCGATTAGGCAAGCCCGGCACGGACTCGGTCTTGGTCTTGTCCTTCTCGGAGCCCTGAGTGCAGTGGCAGAAAGTTTCTAGTCGTATCGTGAAAATTACGGGAAACCTTCAGCGACGGTGCATCTAGCTGACATCCTTTCCGACTCAGGTGCAGGAATTTCTTGGTCACGATCGCCGTGCTTTGCTTGTGCTCCAACAGCCAACGCTGGGTCTTTTCCTTCCGACACTTGCCATGTTTTTGAGTCTGATTCCCGGGATGATGCTCGAACAAGCCATCGCCTTTCTGCTCGTGTGACCCAAGGTCAGTGTGCAGGTGGTGGCCTTAGTGACTTAATGACGTTGTCTGATGTCACGACGTGTACCGCCGAAGAGACAGACTCCGTTGTCCCGTTCCTCGCATCTTTGCTTAACTTTCAGAGCAGGTTGTGACCTACAATCGGCCGTCCCTCCTTTTGGAAGCACTTCTTCAGATCGAAGCACAAGACTATCCTACACCTCTCGAGGCCGTGGCGAAGGAAAAAAACCTCTTGCACCTTACATGCGCTTTGTGCCATCTTGGGCTACTTTGACAGCTCCTTCCAGGTGTTGATCCTTGATGACAGTGATACCAGCTGCGAGAAGGATGTCCTCCGCTTCGCAGCAAACTCGCGCCATGACATCCAGTACCGTGCCGGAACTGCAACTTTATTTGGTAGCTGGTAGCTGTGCACTCGTACTTCCTGTGTGAGTCCCTCACAATACAATGTCCGACGTATTGTGAGGTTTTCTATCTAAGAGACTCACCATCGGAGAGAAGAGGAACCTCGCAGCCGAATCTACGAGCGCGGAATTCATCTGCACTTGGGACGACGATGACATATACACGATAGACCGCGTGCGATTGCAAGCAGAGTTCTTGAGTGGCAACCGGCGCTGCAATTGTGTGGCTCTCTTGCATTCTTGCATGAAGATGCTTTTTTTCGATGTGCCTGCTTGCGGTGCATATGGGTAAACTGAAACCTAGACCTAGTCTTCTGCAGGTGGCAATTGAGAGGCGCTTCTTCTACTGGCTGAACGAAGATGTGCTGCACGGGTGTTTTTCGGTTGAAGCATGGGCATGTGCCGTCGCTGTATGATCTTGGATTGATGTGTTCGAGGTGAGGACATGCAATTGCTGCCTTTAGAGAATACACTGTGCTTCCGGCGGCGGTGGTTTGAGGCCGCTCAGTTATCACCAGTGTCTTTCTATGTTGAGGGACAGTAAATGCATTGACAGGCAGGTCACCGCTTCGCTGCTGGAAACCTGAATGAGGGTCTCGGTCTGCTGCGTGGGCCGACGGGTGTGAAGCATCCTGGAAGGTGCGCAGTGAAGCTGCCTTCGACATTTGCATTGCCTTTTGAACTGGATTGATTCAGTAGATGGCTTTTGCAACGAAGCACGGTGAAGAACAATCAGAGCACAGCATCCAAAAGTATGAACGCCAGGCAAACTGTTGTTATCCTTGAGTCGATGGTGACAGGCTTGGGATCCTGCCGATCTCTGCGGAGGAGTTGCCCTTCCTGCTGCTCGAGCTGCAGAGCGGGTACTGGTACTTGCAACGGATCACTCTGCGAATCTTCGGTGCGCTGTGCCAAAGGTACATCAAACACAGCGGCTCAATGACTGGCACCGGAACAGAACCCTATGCCAAACAAGGCTTCCTGGTGTATCCACGGCACCCAGCGCACGGATGCATGAAGAGCCTCCCTCCCTCTTTCACTGCAGCTGTCAGCTACAGGCACAGAGCTCTCGCTGCTGCCACTGGTACGTGCTTGCCACTTGCGCCGATTTCCAGACTTGCCATCGTGTGCGCATCATTCGCGCATCCTCCGGGCTGTGCGAGAGCTTTTGAGAACCTTGCCGGGAAGTGGGAAGCTTTTCTTGTCCTTTTCAGAAGTCGATCCCTCTGCCTTCCGAAAATATTCCAGGAGATCTGGTGTCACGGGATTTGGACGACCTCCGTGCAAAGGGAGAGACCATCAAGGCTGCATCTGCATGTGAGATCTCGCCCTGAACTTTGCGCACGTGTAATCGCGACGGCAGGCTGCAAGATATCTCGAAGCACTGACGGGGGTCAGGCCGCAAAATGAGTCGCTTGAAGGAGAGTCGCAGACACCCGCCATTGATGCCTGTTGTTTGCTTGTGCAGGTATTTCTCGTAAGATGAGTCATGCTCCAGCGTCTGTAAATCTGTGAGAGGACTCCTCAACGGCATTGAAGAGTTGCAAGCAGCTCTTGTGATGGGCTGACGGAATCGACTGCCTGCGGCTGCAAAAGAGCATCACTGCAGGAGTAGGTTTCAGGTCGGCTGACACCGGCGTTCGTGGTTCGGGCTGCAGCTTAGACTCCTGCGGTCGGGGGTTCGCTGTGAAGGCGAAGAACGAAAGCTAGCGAAAGCTTGATTGCAGTTGAAGACAATCGCCCTGCAGTCTGAGATCAAGCCAGTCAAGCCGACATGGCATCTGCCATATGGCGTAGCATTCCATCAGAGAGGCTTTTTTGGCTGGCCGGCAGGGGCCTCGAAGTTCGCCTTCAGACGCCCTCCGGAATGGATCGTAGCGTCGACGATGCTCAGCTTGTCACTTCCCGACATTTTCGAAGGTGAACAAGGAAGCAGCTCTTCGGCGCAGAAGCTGATAGAAGCCAAGGTGCAGTTCTCAAAAAAGCGAAAGCATGTTTTTGGATCATCGCAACTCGCTTCAAGCCCAGGGGCGAAGCTGTGGCAAAGTGCTCTGCCTCGAAGAGCTGGATGCCGCCGTTGCCTGGCTGCCATGCTCTTCCGTCCTTATGCCTTACACATCGCAAGCCGCCGTTTCTGCTCTGAGGCTCACTTGAGACTCAAGCTGCCATTCTTCTCCGACTCCCTGCTCGGAGCTGTACATTTGCATGGTCCGCTGGGCCTCGAAGCTCGAAGAGACAAACGAGGCAGACACTTCGAACCTTAGAGCTGCGATGCAGAAGGCTGCATCTTTGGCTAAGGATACGATTTTGGACTTTTGCACGTTTCTGCAGACCAGCTTGCAAGAGGCTGGTCAGAGTCGTCATACCATCCAATGGTGGTTTCTGTTTCCCGTCTCGCTCTCGCATGTCCCTGCTGCACCTCTTGTCTGGCTTCGTGGGGGGGGNGGGGGGGGTGGTGCAGAGCCCTTTACAGGTCGATCCCAAAGACTGCGTATGCCTGACGTGTTCTCGGAGACCCGGAGCAGTGTCTCAACATCGATTTTGGCGCCAATGCTCCGCTCTTTTTTCGAGATGCTCCTGCCGAGGTCTGCAACTCGCTGTTGCTTCTTGGGGCGTTCTTAGTCCTTGAACAGCAATGGTCCGCTGAGGAGGCTTGCGGGATCACCTGTGGTATCCTCGCAGAGGTCTTTCGTCTCTGTGCAGGTGATAGGCCTTTTGGACGCAGAGGGTGGACGAATCTCGCCGGTGGAGCTGCGGTTTCCGACACCCTTCACAGCCGCGTCCTGTGCACTGCACTTTCTGCAGCCTATTTGCCGGTCGCTCGTGCACCCAGGCAAAGCCACACTTCACAGGGGATTCGCTCAGGCTAGAAGATTGTGCCTCGGCTTTCTAGCAAGTCTCGTCATGTCTCTGGCATCGGCTAAAAGTTGGAGAGGTCTCCATGGCCTGGAGACGGCAGTCACGAAGGGATGGCTAGACAGAAGCCAGGCGGGTGCCTAAGTTTCTGGTGTCTAGATTGATCATTCTCTGACATTGGAGGAGAGACGGGCAACAGCAGCGGCATTCGATGCTGTGCCAGCGACTCTTCGGAATCAGTTGCAAGTTGCAGGGTTTCATAGAGCACTTCTTCTTTTTCGGGGAAGTTGCGATCGCGCCTGCCTTGGACCTTTGGACTGAGCACCAAGGTCTTCTCAGTGGGTTTGGATTGCCGAAGCTTTGAGCAAATAGCCTCAATCCGCTTCTGGATAGCGGCTGATCCCGTGACGACGGTTGAGGACTGATTCTTGATCGCCATGATCGGAGCACATCTTGTTGGCTTGCTTTGCCATGCAGGATTCTTCCAAGCGGCCAGATCCAATTCGAAAGTGCCATACAGCCCACGCCATGCAGAACTTGGTCCCAGACTCTCCTTCCACCGCCATCACTGGTCCCTCAGAGCACAGCGCCAACAGCTTACCAAAGTCAATATCAGATCCCGGTGCCGTCTCTTCACCAACGTCTTGCAAGAGCAAGCAAGATATCGTCTGCCTCTTCAAGTCCTTCTCGCATATCCACACAGTGGACGATGATGGAGTTCCGGCTGCGACACCCAAGCAAGTGTGGAAAGAGCGCGCGAAGCGCCTCGAGCGTAGCCGCGGCCAGCCAATCTCCGCTTTGTTCTCAGAGACACAGACTCTCCCTACAAAGGCTGGGTTGAGTTCTGCATGGCACGGGCTTTTGCTTTTCTTGGGGGACATTCCTTCGACACCTGGTGTGAGTGCACGGCATCTCTTTTGTATATGCAAGCCGCTTAGCAAATCCGCAGTGATTTGCCGCAACTGTCAGGCACAAGGATTTCTGTAAGTCAGGAAAAAGGTAGCGTCCGTTGAGCTGTCGCATGTCTTTGCTGAGCTGCTGCTTCAGCATTGGCAGCGGAGCCAGTGACCTGGTTCGAGCAGGGCTGGCTGTTGATGAGGACTGCGCGGGGACAGCAGCCACGGACGTGGCGTGCTGTTACCTCGAGTGAAGGGCCGGCACCGGCAGCCGGCCGTGTGGGCGCAGAACACAGCGCAGAGCAGACAAATGATGACGATGCCCTAGCCGGGCAGCCTGCGCCTCCGGAGACCGACGCTGCTGATCGAGTTCCACAGGGGCCGTTCCGAGGAGACCACCGACTACGAGAACTCAGACCCTTGGGCCGATTACTATCGGGAACGGGGCCGTGCTGAGCAGCCTGACTGGACGGAGGGCTGGCATGATTGGTCTCCGGCCTGGCACCATGACCGCCGGAGCAGCCAGGCAACCTCGCTCAGCGGCTGTATGACCGATCGACAGATGCGTGGGTTTTACGCCGCTGAGGTGCAGGACACGACCGCCACGGACCATGGGCGCTGGGTGGGTACCCGGCGATGGGAGCAAGACGGCGCCGGCACCATGGACTTGTACGAGGACGGCGGCCACCAGAACGACGGCAAGGACGCCCGACCGACTGAGAAGATTGCCGTTCCTGAGTTTGGCGGTGACGGCAACCAAGACGAAGTGGGCATGGAGGCTCGCTCCTACGTGCGCCGCGTCCAGGTGTGGCTCAGGGTTACCAAGTTGTCGCCACGACAAAGGGGTCTGGCCTTGTACTCCGCCCTTCGGGGGCGAGCCTGGGTCTACAGCGAGGAGCTTGACTCGACATCCTCGCGGGCGAACATGGCGTGAGCCACTTCCTCGACTGGATCCAGGCGAGGTTCATGGAGATCTGGAGGTCGCCAAGATCTCCCAGATGATGTCGGAGCTGTTCAAGCGATGCAAGATAAGGGCCGACCAGCCGGTGAGAGAGTTTAATGTGGAGTTTGAGCGGCTTGTCTTGAGGCTTAGGGAGATCCGTTCTGAAATCCCGCCCCTCATGAAGGCGTGGCTTTACCTCGACAAGTTGACAGCTGACGGATGCCGAGGAGCTGGCCTTGCTTTCCTCTGTGGGGAACGCTTTTGACGTGCGCCGCCTCCAGCAAGCCGCTGTTCTACAGGATCGGGGCCAATCGGGGCTACCGCCAACACCAAGGGGGGCCCGATCAAGCTGCCCGCGCACCCTGGAAAGGAGGGCGCTGGAACAATGGCAAACACAGTGTTCACATGACCAACGCCGGCGACGAGCCCACCGACAGCGAGGAGGACGAGCCGGGTTGGTCGATGAGAGCACGGCCGCCGAACACCACTCGGCCGACATGGCTTACCAGGCCGCCCGAGATCGCTACAAGGAGGCCTTGAAGGGCAGAGGCACCGATCCCGCCGAGATGAAAAGGCCAGGCGGAGCGAGGATCGGTTGAAGCAAGCGAAGGCCCGTTCTTATGTGGAGCTTGTAAGCGCCGAGGGCACTGGCACCGTGACACCGAATGCCCTCTCCGCGGGAAATCGAGTTCTACTTCCACCACCTATCCCCAGGATGGCCTACTCGAGCCCGACGGCCCGGACGACGGCAACACCGGCGGCACGATTCACGGCTACCTCCAGGATGGCGTCCTCGAACCCAATGGCCCGAACGACGGCCACTTCAGGTGGCCCCGGGCCTGGACCCCATCTTGAAACGTCTTACTGTGAAAAGCTGGGGCGTCCTCGAGGCCCTTCTGGAGGAAAATCGGAAATAGCTAGCGCTGGATGGCCTGTCGGACCGAGCGGCAACTCAGCTAAGTCCGCTCGTTGTTGGGAGAATTCGTAGCGCATGCCGAGGCCACTCAAAACTGGCCTGCTGAACAAGAGCGGCACATTGCACGGGACGGTGGCGACGTCGACGCAAAACCACTTCTGCCTGGTAGCAAACCATCCTAGAACGGCGGGGATCCTCGAAGCCCCAAACTTGAACTGCTCGACGCGGTGTGTCCATGACTGGTGGCCGGCCACCGCCTTGGTGCAGGCCCTCTCGGGCTCCCCTCACGGACTGCGGACACGATTGGTGCCCATCTGCGTGTGCATATACATGACTTCCTTGCAGACTATACCGGCCACGCCACCACCGCCCAGGGTCTTCTACCCCAAAAAGCTCGCCCAGGAGGTCCACAACATGTTGGTGGGAGACTGGGGTTCTGGGGGGCATGCGTTCCTAGCGTGGTGGAAGGGAGCTTCACAGAGTCGTGATTTAATTTTTGGAAAGAGACAACCCTGTGGACTAGCAAGTACACCCACCTCCGGGACAGCCTCCTAGAACGCCTTGGCGGGGTCAGATGCACTGAAGCAGTTCCTTGCATAGCCGACGGGGTCGTGACTCACGTTTCTGAGAGCCAGTGGCGTCTTGAAGATTGTGGCCTCCGAAACTCACGCATTGCAGCAGATCGGACTGTGGATCGGCCGCAGCCCCTTTTCGAAGCAAGCTTCAAGCGCCGGTCCTACTGTTGGGACCCTCAATTCGTAACCTGTATGGCCTCCCCGATCATCAAGTCGCCATGGAAGATGATCAAGGCCGAGCTCCAAGCTGAGCTGGAGGAGTACTCGTTGGTGGTCCACCGCAAGTGGACGGTGCCCGACCTGAGGAGCATGGTGGTCGAGCAGCGCAACACCCGCGGGGTGACGACGCAGAAGGAGGACCCGATGGCCGGGATCACCAAGATGACGCTCCCACAGCTCTTGGCCGAAGGAGCCAAGCTCAACGTCCTACCCGAGGGTTTCTCATGAGGATGATCCGGGACGCCCGCCAGACCGAGGACTCCACTGTGGCGGCACTACAGTCACTACAGCGAGACCCCGCAGGGATACCGCGATTGGGCGATTCGCCCTTGATCGCTAAGGCAAAGAAGATGAAACCGGCGACGGAGAGCAAGGACTACGTGGATCCGGAGATCAATGCCAAGACGCCAAGGGCTACGCCAGCAGCTCCGACGCGTGGGAGATGGCCGAGTTCCGAACAAGGCGATTGCCGGAGAGCGTCGGCGGCTCGGGCCGGAGCCTCGGCCAAGGTGCGCGCTACACGGCGACTGGGCCACTGGAAGACCTCGACCTCGCCGCCGTGGCAGCCAGCCGGCACAGAGATCCAGATGACTTTGAGCTGTTCACCCGGTAGGGACGGCTCTCGGAAGAAGCGAAGGTGTGCAGCACCTCGACCAGTTGGTTTGGACCCCGACCATGACCGAAAAAGTCCGAGAGCGTGCGAGAGGAGGTCCTCGACCGTGTACGTACCGAGAGGCCGAAGCTCCTGTGGGTCGCCGTCGGCAACTATGACTGGGACGACCCTACAGATGACCAGGGATCCCAGAAGAAGCGCCGAGCCCGAGCACAGCAAGATGTGATGATGACCTTTGTCGACCGCGCACTTCAGCTACAACGTGCTTGTGGGGGACACGTGGTTCTGGAAGGCAGCCCCGCGAGTGCATGCTGGGGCCACCGGCTGGGCCTTAAACCCAGAGCTCACCGACTTCATGACTGATATGAGGTGCTTCCGAGATCTTCCGAGAGGGCCCAGTTCCAAAGCAAGGGCTTCCGCGAGGCCGGTTGCGGCTCCTCGCCTCGCACCCTAAGGATCGCGGTGCGCTGTGCTGCCGGGCAAGCCCATTGGCAGAACGGCGTGGCCGAGCGACATGGAGCCGCGTGGAAAGCCGTCTACGACAAGGTGGTTTTGGACCGAGAGGCGCTACTAGAAGAGGTTCAAGACGTGGTGGCCATTGTGAACCAGGCCAAGAATACCACGCGGAACCGATCAGGATACTCTCCGAGGCAGTGGGTCTTCGGAAGCAGCGGTGCCTGGGATGACGATGATGGCGCTCAGGACTTTGACCTCGCCACCCCCAACGTGAAGTTCGCCCGGCCGAGCTCGCTTCGGCACAGAGCAAAAGCCTTCTTCGCTACGAGGTCTCGGAGCTTCTTCGCACAAAGCTCGCCGTGGCCCAGCTGCAGCAGATGCTCCGAGAAGATCGGAAAGAGGACGAGCTTCAAGGCGGGGTGCCCGCCCGCGAAGTGGACCAGAGGCTGGCGGCCGCTCAGGCACGTGAAGAACAGCTCGAGTCGACCAGGAGGAGGCATAGGCTCCTGGACGATGTGCCGCACACCATCAAGCGTGCCCGCAGCGGTCCGGCATCGGCACCGTCTCTGACGAGGAGATGGTCGCTGCCGAGCCAGACCGCCCGGTCCACGACAACGTCCAGGAGGTGCACATGGCGGCGCGAAGATGCTCCGAGAAGGGCAAAGAGAAGCAACTCGAAAAGGAGTTGCCTTGGGAGAGGATCCCTCCTTCTGAGCGCCCTGACTACGTCGAGGCCGAGAAGAAGCAGTGGCGAGAGCACGCCCCAGCAGGATTTTGAAGTCGAGGTTCGCCTACAAGGACAAGAACCACGCCCTGAGGAAGAGCGACGCTTCTTTGGGGCCGCGTGCCAAAGCACTTCTCTGCGTGAGTGGCCAATTGGATCCAGATCTCACGCGGAAGGACATGAGCGTGGACGCCCCTGCGGCTAGCCGACTTGACACGGGGATGGGGAGCTTCGATCGGCGACATCCGAGCCGCCTTCTTGAATGGTGCCTGGGTGTATTTCTCCCAACCTCGGCGGGGCATACCAGGCCGCCCAGGCCTACCTGAAGGAGCACTGGTCGAGATTTTGAAGGGAGTCTTCGGGCTGCGGTTGGTGGCTCCGGCTGTCTGCCGAGCTGCGCACAGTCGTCTTGAATGATGGCGAGGGGGAGATCTACGTGGTCCAGAACGAAATGGACCCCTGCATCTTCATGCTGGTTGGCAAGAGCAGTGGAAAGGTGTGAGGTCTAATCTTGACGCACGTCGACGACCTGCTGCTACTTTGTGAGAGACCTCGCTCATGGCGTCCCTCCAGAAGACTCTATCGGATCGCTTCCCGGTGGACGCCTGGAAGGATGACAGGCTCGAGTACCTCGGATGCCAATACGACACGCGGTCATCTCCCAGAAGTCCTATGCAGAGACCCGAGTGGATTCAGTCAGCCTCCTTCAGGGTCAGACCGACGAAGACATCGCCACCTCCGAGCAGAAGGAAGAGAACCGCGCGGCAATTGGGAACTTGAGCTGGCTGGCCAAGCAGACGCAGCATCTGCCAATACCAACGTACGCAGAACAACCCTACAGCCCTACAGTTGCCGACTTGAAGGCTACCAACCGGGTCGTCAAGGAGGCCAAGGCCGGGCAAGATGAGACCATCATCCTCAGGAGCATGCCCGAGGAGAACCTCGCGTTCTTCGCCTACCACGCCGCCGCCTGGGGCAACGTCGACACCGCTACCGAGGAGGCCGACGATGGACTGTGGTACGGGGAAAACAAGCTTGCTTCGCAGCTGGGCCAGGTGATCTTGGCGTCGACAACCGAGCTGCACGGGGTGAAACCTCGAGGTTCAGCGTCCTCGACTGGAAGTCCAAAGCCAGCCAACGGGTCTGCAGAAGCACTTTCGCCGGCGAGACCATGTCGGCCTGCGAGGCAATGGAGAACGTGCTGTTCCTGCGGGCCCTATTCGTTTTTATGACAGGGGCGGGAACCTCAAAGGACGCAGCTCGGCGCAAGGTCCAGGTCCACCTCTTCACCGACTGCAAGAGCCTGTTCGACCACGTGCACCGGGAAGGGCCGCCGAAGGCCCCGGCGGACAAGCGCCTGGCCGTGGACTTGGCTGATCTGAGGACCACCCTCATGGAGGAAGCCCGGGTCCAGTGGCAAGCCATCTACGGAGTCGCTGGCCGATCTACTCGCGAAGAAGATGAAGCCAGAACGATGGCGAAAGGCTCTGGCCGCTGGTGAGATCCGACTGCCCTTGATCATCGGTGGAAGGTCAACACCTAGGAATCTAGAGTTTTACACCGGTGTGAGTGCACGGCATCTCTTTTGTATTCTTTTGTACATGCAAGCCGCTTAGCACTTCCGGTTGTTCACTTCAGTGACTTGCCGCAACTGTCAGGCACAAGGATTTCTGTAAGTCAGGAAAAAGGTAGCGTCCGTTGGGCTGCCGCATGTCTTTGCTGAGCTGCTGCTTCAGCACCTGGAGCCTGGAGGTTCACACATCGGGCGGCAGCGGTTCTATGAAGCGTCCGGCAGACCTGCCGGCATTTGCAAGTTTCTTGCAAGAGCGAGGTGGGTCGAGGGTCGAGGGCAGAGCCTTGAGCATTTCGAGCCGCGCGAGCTGCGAGCTGGACCGCCTGCCTGTGCGGAAGGTTGTTCCTTGTTGGTGCGAGGAAACTACAGCAACGAAAGAGGCCTTTCCATTGCTTGGGAATGCTGCTTGTCAAACTGTCTGTTGATATGAGGTTTGCCAGCTGGGGGTTCCTACGGTGATTTCTTTGACAGGCCGGTGTTGCAGGGACGGCAGCCTTTTGTATCGTTGCACAGCTGTTTCGTTGGCTTCGAGTTGGCTGAAGAATGCCAGCACAGGCGGGGTGTCCCGCAGCTTGACTTGCCTTTCGAGGACGGTACCTTGGCTCAATATTCGTTGGTGTCTACGAATCAATATTCAAGCTGGATGTGCTAAGTAAGGCAGTCAGGGAGCAGTTTCGTCCTGTTGGTAAGAACGACGGCGGAAGATACCCTGCATTGCTTGAGACGGCACGTCTCAGAGGGTATCGAGCAAGCACAATTCACCCTCAGGGACTCATGGGAGTCGTCGCTGTACATCGCGACCTATGTTCCAGCATAGTCAGGTAAAGCTGAACTAGTGGCCCAGCAAACATGTCGACAGGATGCCTGCGTACTGTATATACCATTTCTGGACGTGCTGAGGAACGGTTGGTTTTGAATTGTGTTTAGGCTGCAGGCTTGGGGCGTCAGTGTTCAGGCACGGCGCTCTGGAAGTCCTCCTGGGCAGATTCCTGCGCAAGTTTTGGTTGCCCTCGAAGGGAGTGCTGCAAGAGATCAGACGAGGTACTGCGCCACCATCGAAGCTGGTGTCAAACCTCATCGCAGCAGTCGAAGCGCTGCTGAAAGACATAAGCTCCGACGAGGCAAAGCTTCAACACAAATCTCCAGGTATGATAGCAATAGAGTCGAAGGCTGTGCTTTGCTGGTCTGCAGCCTTTGTGGTCGAGGGTGACGTTTGGCTTCAGGCGAAAAGCCAGCACAAGAAGCACGAGTCGGGACACTACTCGGCATCCCGTTTGCAGTGATCATTCTGGTAAACCTGGCTAAGTGTTAGTTTTTGTTTTCACAAGCACAATATGCGAAAGCTGCCGGAGCTAGTCTTGATTCAGTGATGCTTTAGCGCGTGGAGCCGGCGGAAAGCTGTGAGCTAATGCTCCTTTCACAGGCCTTGCAGGGTGGGGAATCCCGATGTCTTAGAGAGGAGGGAGACGCGGGGGGTCAACGGCCACGGCCCTCTGCATGGCTTTACAACGACAGCAACGCCAGCAAGACCAGTAGTGGCAACAAGGACGACACCAAAATCTAGAGACTGGTACGCCGTGGCGGCGTGTACTTCCGAGGAACCCAGTGCTTTTCTCGAATTGAAAGACAGATTTGTAGCATTGCGAACCGCTTCCTCTGGGAAATCTAAACGGTGTACCATACTGAAATTTATGGTGGCAGCATCGCAACATAGCAAGAACACATGCAGCAGCAAGACTGATGCGGACACTGACAGTAGCACTGACCGTGATGATCACTCCACCTGTGAGTCTTCAACCCAGCCTGAGGAGGGATCCCCCTATATATTGTAATGTACAGATACTTTTCGTTACGACGTGAATACGATTCAGGGATTCGGTGTTGAGTGCGAGTTGGATGTGTTTCTTGGGCAGGGGTGTTGCTTCGGGGCTCCATGTCACTACGATTTGGCTGCGGTTTGATTGCGGTTTTGGTTATATACGATTACAAGTTGGTTAAGACTTGAATACGGTGCAGCTATGGTGTACGTTCCGGTTTCGTTACGGTTTTCAAAACGATTCCGGTACGAGTTCAATACAGTTTCCCAAACAGTGTGGCAACGCTATGGTGTTCTTCCGTGCCAAGTATAGAACTGCGCCCGGCACGCGCCCGGCACACACGTGGAAATTGCTCCCCGCTCCCAGTAACCTACAACAAAAGCTACAAATCTGGTCCCCACATCCTGTTGTTTACAGGATGCGCGCGCCAGCATTTCCCGCTGTGGTGCGGTGCATAGTTTTTGTTGACCTCCTGCCGCAGCAGTGCTAAGGGGAAACGAATCTGGGTGTTTCTCTGGGTCCCACAAGCTAAAGATGTAAGCATAAGTGTCTTGCTCCCGAAACGCGCCAGCAGATTTGCGCTGGCCACTACTTGGGGGAAAGCGACTCTGCCGTACTCTCGAATCCCCCTGGAATAACCCGCCATTACTTGGGGGAAGGCATTTTGGATTTTCTCATGGTTTCCTGGGTGCTGTCCTGGTCTGCTGGTGGTCTCTTGCTGGTCTCCTGGTATTGTCGTGGTCCGTTGGTGGTCTCCTGGCCTCCTGGTCGTGGTCGTCCTGGCCACTGTGCTCGTGGTGTTTTGGGGATCTCGGCTGGCAAAATATTTCATAGGATTTGGTACGATTTCGGGATTCTCCATGGTCTCACTGTCTCAAATCAGTCGCATCAACATCACAATCGAATCGTGTCGAAATCGCATCCCAAAAATGAACAATCCGCCGAGGTCGTATCTAAGTCGAAACTAACTCGTATGCCTCAAACGGGATCTCATGCAAGTATCATAGGCCAAGTCCAAATGTTGGAACGAGGCTCCTGCCGCTCTCGTAATATGGAATTGCTTTCGCTGGCCTCGGAGCTTATTTTGGGTTTGCAAGCATCTTTAGCAGATTTTCGCCCGCTGACCTTCAGCAAGCCATTTTCAACTGTACCCGTCACATGGTCTAAACATCTCTAGCAGCTTTCGATGACATCATAGCGTTTTTGTCATTTAGGTTGTGGTTCACTGCAAATCCGGCCTTGGACGATCTATGTCCTTGCTGGCTGCGCTGGCAGTGGCGTTCTGTCCAGGCGTGCCGGGCTACAGCACGGGCACGACTGCTTACTAGTAGGTAGGATATTAGGGTATTAGGGTATTAGGGTATTAGGGTATTAGGGTACTAGGGTTTAGGGTTGCACATGTCTACGGAGCCAAGGCCGATGTAGGCTTTCAGGGATCAGGAGATTTCAATTCGTGGTGGTGTGGTGGAGAGATTCACACCCTCAGCCCTAAACCTCGAAACCTAAGTCCCGGAACTCTGAAGTCTCAATTCTAAATCCTAAGCCCCACACACTGAACAGCCGCACAGGTCTTACTGCCGGTGCCTTCTTTGGCTGGGCACGCCTGGTGCGGCCAGCCTGTCTGCAGACTCCACCGCAAGAGCGTTTCTTGCGATCGCTGGATGAGAAGAGCTTTGTCAGAAGGTTCCCACCGACGGAGTTTCGTTTTGTCGGCTTCTCGGGCTTAGTGCTAGCAATGCCACCCAAGGGATGATCTCTGCAGCTGCCTCTTCGCAGCTTGGTGCAGTCTTAGACCTGCTAAGAAGCAGATCGCAGGGTTCAAAAGCCAGGCCTGCTTTGGGAGATCTCGAGCGACACCGAAGCTGCCGTCCGAGAAGCATGTCAATGGCAGGCCCCGTCTCGATTCTTCCGAGATTGAGCAATGGGTGATGCATGTTCCCTGCATAAGTTGTACCCTTCAGGTCAGAAGGTGCAGTCTAAGAGCGACCGAGCATGCGACGATCCACAAACTGAGGATCCTCCTTGGCTGAAGCCACATGTACATCCGAAGTCATCTTATGGCGGCAAAGCCTCAATTCTTTCAGAGGACGACGTCGTGATGTTTGAACTTTGTCCATGATGCATAGCGTCAGGTCGGTGGAGGTGTTCTTAAATCCCTGGCTCGCCGGCCTGCAATTTCCTTGCAGTGGCCCCTGCCAAAATGCTCGCAGACTTCTATAGACTGGCAGCCTGCATGTGTGGACCCCAAGCTCTCAGTAGATCCCCGCCGAAAAAAGACCGTCGTAGAGTGTGAGGATGGTCAAGCAACACCAGGGACACTGCAACCACACGTGTTGCGAAGCGATCCTGCATCTGAGCATGACTCCAGCTATGGATGCGATGGTGATGTCACAGCACCAGTCCCTGTGCGCCAAAGAGAGATTCCGGCCGGAGTCCTGCTGCCACAAGTGCACTTGTGCTCGATTGGTTGGAGACCGATCCTCCAGTTGCATGGTTGCTACTCGTAGCGCGCCAATCAGCGTACGCGCCGATTGCATCTTGCATTCGCCACCACCAAAACTCTTGATTTCGGTGCATCGAATCGAAGGTGAGACCGGTAAGACCACCCCGCCCATACTGCCCGTCATCCAAAGAAGGCCAGGATATGAATGACAGATATAAGTGCAAAGTCAAGGCGGCTCTCCTGCTGTACTTTCCTCCTGCACCCAAATTTTGCTGGTCGGATTTGCTGTACAGTCAGCCTTGACAAGGAGCGTCAATGCCATAGCGGAACGAGAGCATTGAGTTCTGATCCTCGTCACAACCTCCTTGTTAAGAAACCCGGGTTTCGGAAGATTGGACAACTGTCCATTCTACAAGGAAGCCATGCATCCCAGTATCAAGCACAAAGCTTGTTAACTGATGGAGCCCGAAGCGATTCGGGCATATCATTTCAATTGACCCTGGACGGACACGAAAGCCCCCACCAGGTGGAGCATCGTCGCGCCTCCAAGTGTCGAGATAACGCATCGCCTGCTGCAACAGCAGATGCTTCAAAGGTGCTCTGACCCATCAGTTCCACCGGCAAATGTGTCCCGTGACATGGGACAAGCTCTCAAGCTTCCTTCAGTCATCGATACTTGTTTGTAGGGTCGCCCAGCGATGCCGGATTTCGCAATTCAGTCGTGCAAAAGTCTGTCTTGCCCGCTGCTCTTTGGGGGTGAGTATTCTTCCTAGATCAATTCCAGCTTCTGTCCGAGTGCAAGACATTGCGTAGTCTCGCAACGCTTGATTTGCCCCCGCCATGTGGCAGCATTGCTTTGCCCGGTGGAGTCTGCAGGTCCTGAGAGCTTTGATACGGCAGAGGTCGTCGGCAGCGCGGCAGGATTCTCGTGACTGCTTGCCCTGAACGTGACGAACGCATGGATGTCTGCCTGGCAGGATTTGGTTCAATCCGCCCGGTCCTGGGGTAAACCTTTGTTTCTTTGTTTGTTTGGGCTCTTCGAAGTGATGCAGCCGAAGGTTGGGGCGCTCGGTTCACTTCGTGCCTGCACCGGAGTCACCGATGTGACTTCCGTCTTAGAAGGGCTGGAGCTCGCGGAGTTGAGTGCCAAGGCCAGAAGGTCGCGTCAATGAGTAGTGCTTGGGGGATGTGCCATAGCTTCAGGAGCTGGCAAGCAGTGCTTGGTCTTGCAGCACTCTGCGAGGGCCGCAAGTGGCATTTGCAACGATCATGCAGGCCCAGGCAGTGTGATTCGTGAGGCAGGCTCGTGACGCTGCGCTGGCTCGCGTGCTGAAGATGCTTGCCCGTGAAGCTGCACCACAGCCAGCACCTGAGTTTCAGTGGTCAGAACCTGGCTTTCGTGCGCGGCTTCTTTGATAAATTTTGATAAACACAAAAAGCCCGACAAGACAGCCGTAGTCTCGGTCGCCTTCTCCTTGCTACATGTATTGATAGCCTCTTTCCATTCCGGCCCTGGTCGAACTTGCTCGTGCCGCTCTTGTCAGTCTGCCAAGGTTTACACCGCAACATCCTAGCAGCACGTTGTGAACTTTCGTCCCTGTTCCGCAAGCATTCGATGTGGCTGCTTCTTGAGAACTACCCAGCCCCAGCATGTCCTTTGCTTCCAGGTCCAATCTCATGACCCAGAGATACCGGTACTGAATGCTTCCGCTGAACATTGGAGCCTTTGCCAGCAGTTGAGAGCTGCCTCCAGATCCGTCACAAGACAAACCCCGGTTGCTCGGTTCCTGATGCGAACGGTTAGGAAACATCTGCACTCAGGAGCATGAAAGTTGATGAGCTTGCGACGCAGCATCCTGCAAGCACGCAAGCACCTTAGATGTCTGCAATCCCAACACCCTGAACCTACAAAGAGCACCTGGAGCGTCAAGCCGTGGTTCAAGGCTGTGTGACTTTGCCAAGACAGAGCTCTCGAGCCACCTACTGCTAGACGCGCCCTCAGAGATTGATGTGCTGCCTACGAACCAAGCCAGGCATGCACACACAGCTTAATGTTGCTTCGGTAGTTTAGGAAACCGCTGTCCAAGTAGGTGCTCAAACACGCATAGGTAAGCAAGTAACCGCGAGCAAGTCTGTCAGTCTGCTTGCTGTATGCCTGTGTGCGTATGTATGCATGCATGCATGCATGCATGTATGTATGTATGCTGTATGTACGATTTGCCCAGTTGGCTTGCTACATGAAGTTTGCTCATGTTGCTGACGCTGGAGGCTGGTATGGCTACAGCGGCCACAGCCAGGCTTCATGAGCTTTCGGCGCAGGCGCAGGGTGAGTTTCTCGAATGACGCCGAGAACAGAGTTGCTTCAAGCTGCTAACACTTGTCTGCATATGTCTCGCAGTGTCAATCGCCACAGGATCCTGCAAAGGCTTGCTGGGAGCCGGTGACGGTGAAGCTAACGTCACCGGAGGCTCGCAGTGCTCGAAGAGCAGGAGGTGAAAGACCACGAGTTCGCGAGATCGCTGAGTGTCAGAGGTGCAACTCCTTGTGGCTGATGCTGTTTCAGCCAAACGCTCAGATAGTTGACACCGACCTGAAGGATTTTCTCTTCCTGGTAGGTTCGTCTTCCCTGTGATGCACCGAGCCTGGCAAGCCGCGAGCTGAGAGCTTTTTTCCGGGATGGTGTTCCCAAAGCAAATGTCGGGGTGATTCCAATGAGGTCTAGCAAGGTCAGCAGCTCTCCTTCTGGCGAAAGATGCAGCTTTGTCAGGTAGGGGTGCTTGCCCGTCCGTTGAACCAACGACTTTCACCTACATCCATGTAACGACACGCAAGACACTCTCCAGGCATGTTGGCATCCGCTGCCACCAGCATTCTTGACGAGTGCAGCGCGTCGAATCCTGCAGACAGCCGTGCCCTCGGGGTGCAGCAACAGGTGCTTGGGGTCCGGAGCTCGGGATAATCAGTAGCGTTTTTGCAGGTGCTTGAAGACTCGCCGCCGCTGCGCATGCCAGCATGCCGTCGACGCAGAGTGTCCTGCACCCTGTGAGTAAAGGGCCAGTTTGCGGAGGACGTCCGTGAGCGATGTACGTGGAGGTACGTGGCATCGGCAATGATTTCGGAGTTTGCGGCAGTCAGATGCTCAAGCTTGAACAACATCGTGACTCACAGCGTTAGAGGTCAGGTTGGTTGACTGGCCATCAACCTTCGATCAATCTCGTGGTACACGAACTTTGAATGTCGTCGGAGAAGCTGAGTTCTCTTAACATGACAGCATGTTCGTCACCACACTGTACTTTCTGACTGGTTTTTCATGTCTTTGTGCTACTAGTCTCTTCAGGTGGACCTGGCCAACCTTGCTCGAACGCCTGCGAAAGCTGAAGCTTCTGGACCCATCATGCTGGAACTTTTGAGAAGTCGAACTACGGTGCTCATGGCCTCGCTCCCAACATTGGCCAGACTTATTCACAAGCGGTGCCAAGCTTCTTGCAAGTGCTTGGAGGTTGAGCTGACACCGGCTCCACTGGCAAAGATGGCCTGGGCTTTCGGAAGACTCGAGATGCGAGGCCGAGGGGTTCTGAGTGTGCCACTCCATTCTGTCCAGGGCGCCTTTGCATGTCCTCTCCGATTTGCCTCCCAGCAAACCTTCTGCCCCGCTCGCGCTTCCGCGCTTTGTCGCAGCCGCGACTTGATGTCGCCGCCTTTGCATGTAGGTGCGGTGGTGCGGCACATACATTTCAGCACAGGCGTGTTTGTGTGTGTGTGCACGCGCGCAGATTTGTGTTCCATCTATGTCTACATCAGCCTATCTGTGTATATTGATGGTTTCCATATCCGTGTCCATCTCACTGTCCCTACGCACATGTCCAGATCGGCCAAGGCATACATGTCCAGAACATGGAATTGCACAAGGTCTAGAATTTTGCCCCAGCCCAAAGAACTGCCTGGGAGATTTTGGTCCAGTTTCCGAGGCAAATTCTTCGCAGCAGTTCTTAGAAATCCGGATCGCTGATCGTTTCTCCTGGAATGCAACACGAGCAATTTAATCGTAGCTTGTGTGCTGCTGCAAATCGGTGCAGGCAGCACCCAGGCATCTTACGCAGGAGTAATGTCGTGTCTGCGCGATTGGGGGCACTCACCATCATGCCAGTCTCCCTCCCTCCACGGAAATGGGCAGGAGAGAGACCATTCCATTACTGCCCCACCCATCCGGTTGTGTGTGTTGAGAAGTGAACGAAGCGCGTTGAGTACTTCTTGTCTTCGGAATCGGCTTGTGGTGGGTAGACAGAACTTGTCTCAAGAAGGACGCACTCGTCAATTCATACCTCGCACTAGGAGAACACAGGCCGGATTTCGTGTAATTCTACTAAGGCGGTTTAGAAGGGGTACCCGGTTCGTTGGAGGCGTCGCTGTGCAAGAGCTGGATAGGGTTGGGAAGGCTAGGGGTGCCGAAAATCCTGGCATAAGTAGCTTTCGAAACGTGAGCAGGCGAAGCTCTCCTTGATGCATTCGCATCCCAGACATCGCAGATGTGCGGTCCGGGGCCAAGGACCATGCCTGCTTGGAGAGACCGCTTGATAGGCTCTAGCTCTAGCTCTCGCTGCAGGTTGGTCCTAACAGAACCCAGCAAATTTGGCTTGGGTCTGACACCTCAGCACGACTTGAGAAGAGGGTCGTACCGGCATGTGCTCTTGTCGGAGCTACCACGCTCTCAGGCGCATGGCAAGATGGCATTTCCGCACAGACCTTCGTTCAGTGCCGCTGGCTTCTATTCGATGCACATGTTTCGTTCTTGCAGTTTCACCTGTAGAATGATAGGAGCAGCACCTCGGCAACGAAAGATGCTTCACCGAAGAAGCCGTCCTTAACTTAAAGCTAAGACAACAGCCGCACAGATTAAAGCAGCTGCACTCAGGACACGCATGGTAAAAGCCCATCAGCAGCTTCCCTCAGGACACGAGCAGCTCACAAGCACACGCAGCTTCGACACCTCTTATTTCCTGTAGTGGTGCTAGGAAACTTCGCCTCGTGTGTTCCCTCAGGCACCTAACTGACCTACCTACGGCCCGGGGGAAGCCCCAGCCCAGCCACCCCCGCCCCTGCAGCTAAGACAAAGAGCTTCACTCTTGGACAAGCGTGGCACAAGCAGACACAATTTCTGTCAGGGCAGGCGCGTCAAGCATAGATAGCATAGCATTGTCAATCGCAAGCAGCTCACTGCTGCTACCATGCCAGTATCAGACTTCTACAGGTTTTATCTTTCCGCTCTACGGCATAACAACCCGCTTGTTCTTGTGATATTAGGCCTATTAGGCTTTTCCACGCGCCGCAATTCAAAGAGTCACTGCCAAGACCTCAACCCGACAGCGGACACTTGTGCAAACCCGGAGACCTTGTATGAGCCTTGACTCGAGATGACAAATGCTGAATGCCGGACAGTGGCTGGTACTGTCGGTTCTTCTCGGCAGAAAACAAGTGCATCTTCACATTATGCTTGCTGTCTTGGGAGCGACCTGCCAGTTTCTCGTCTTCGGTCGACCAGGTACCATTGCATGGCACGCCTACAGATGCCCCTTGCTTGCCTTGGGTTTCTGATTGTGTGCACATGAAACTGCATGTCACAGGTCTCAGTACTCAACGCTAGTGAGTTCGCGTGCATGCAAACTCTTTCAAGGTATGGGAGACTTTGTGCCGCAAGGTCTTGCCAATCTCGTCCACGACTCACCACTGATTCCCATGTCTTGTGTAGCCAGACCGTTTGCAGAGTCTCTTTGGATCGCCAAGGTTTGAGGGCCTACCACACCGCTTTCTGCTGATGCCTCGCTGGCTGCCGCCATCGTGCACGCCGCTACCCCACGCCTTCCTGAGCACTGCACTCAGACGACCAAGATGCAACCCCATCCGAAACCTGGGCTGGGCCTAGCTGGGCTGGGCCAAGGGGGCGAGGACGCACCCCCCAACCCGGTGAAGTGGCGGTTTTTTGGCACTCTCCGATGCTTGCCCTGCTAGACCCATCGTTGTTCACATTTCACTTGTGCGAGCCCTTTTCCAGCTGACTATAGACCTTGCCAACATGGCGATCGTGTGTCAGCCTTCAGATCAGTGGTGCAGTGACGGTCTTGAAGTCTTGTTTCGGAGTCTACAGCTCGGGAAAGCACTAGTTTCACCCCGTCAGGTCCACAGCACAGAATTCATCCAATGCGACCTGGAGCTTTGCCACCCTTCACTCCCTGCACGTGCCGTTCATGGCTGCCTTGTAGCAGGCACGTGGGCACAGGAGCTCAGGCAGTCCGTGGAAACACAGCACATGATGGGCGCAGGCCCTGCAGGCCCAGAGGTTTTCGCCGAGAGATTTGCTCGATTCCCAGGAGTCGGGTTCAATGCACTGTCTTGTGCGCGGCGTTAGGCCCGTGCTTGAAATGCTGCAGGTCCAACATTGCCCGAGCTGCTGGCAAGCTGCAGCGCGACAGCAAAGCCTTGATGCAGTGCGCTTGCCACAAGGCACGGGGTCAGTGAGTTTCGAGATGTTTCCAGTAAGCGAACCTTTCGCGTAGCTTCGCATCCTACCAGTCTCCTTGCATCATCCCACTTATCTTCAGCTGTAGTATGCCGTAATGCCGTGCGTATCTGCCTACATGTCTGGGTTTTGGGTAGCGTCCTGTCGTCCGTCAAAGGCATGGCAAGGGGTGCTGAAGGTCTTTCTTGTATGTTGCTGTGGTATGAGGGTTGTCTTTTTTGTTGGATGTGTGAAAGCTTCAGCACGAGCCAATACTGTTTGGTACCTCCCGGCTTCAAGGCAGTGACTCCGCCACCACGACTGCTCTGAACTTCATGCTGCGGCGATCTGTTGATGAAAACCATGCGCCCTTGTTGTCACCACAAAGGTGGAATGTGATTTCTTTAAGATTTTGAATGTGTGGCAGTGTGTTGTTCCCGGGACCAAGTCCTCCGAACAGGAACACCTGAGTTGTGGTGAGGTGGGCATCGTTCGATGTAAATCTCACCGTCTGATGAAGATCCATGCCACGGCCGCATGGAGTTCCGGTGACGAACTGTGTCAAAGGATAGTAATTGACCAACTTCTTGCTCTGCTATGTGTTTTTTGTTGGTCCTTCTCGTGCGTTACAGGTCCACAGCCCGCTACTGTAGTCATCGATCTGCATTTGCTGTGCGACACTCCCGGAGCCGGCGGGTCCATCACAGGGTCAGCAGTGAATAGTTTCGGAACCAAGCGGAAGCTTGTCACGAGTGGGAGCACTTGCCACACAACCATCGGCAACGCTGCGTGCTGGATTTTGGAGGGGCGCGGACTCGTTTCGTAGCTCGGAGCATGGATCACCATCGTAGCTCGGACAGAACCAAGAAGTGCACGTGAGGTTGTCAGCCGTCACAACAAATCTCGACTGTACGGCTCGGCAGGGGGGAGCATGTCGGTGAGCACTACTAGATTGATACAGTATGGTGTCGATGCAGAGGGAACGGGTTGGGAACCTGCAAGCCCAGCACCAGAGGACTCAACCCAGCCCACTTTAAGTCCGACTAGGCAAGGCTTTCAAAAGCGGTCTGAAGCACCATGCACGTGCAAGGGTTGTCCAATCTGCCCCAAGTATACGGGAGTAGTTTGTGGTTTTCGGTTTTGCTGAAGGAGAGACCACGTTGGGATGTGCACTCGACACAATGCTCATCAAGAAGAGGTTCATGCGACGTGCTGGCTGGCATGCAAGCAGCTGCGTTCACAGGATACAGGTGCTTACCCAGCAGATGTGCGGAAGCCTGCTGTGTGCATGTATTCCAGACCGACACAAAGCGCGTCGCAAGGACGCGACTTGTGCAGCGAGTCAATAATGACGTTGAGTGAAAGTGATGGTGAGTGAAGGAAACAAGAGGACAGGCACCAGCGAAGTCACCACCCTGATGTGGCAAAGATGCAGCGAGGGAAGCAGTTGTTGTCACTTACTACCAGAAGAAAGATGGTCACCTTTCCAAGCATAGCCAACCAAAAGTGTTGTCGTGCAAGCCGCAGCACGCAAGCATATGCGCTCGTAAACATGGCCAGGAGGGGACGATCTGGCCCACAGCAAGGGTGCGGAAATCTGCAAGTAGCGCTGTCTGAGCAGTATCCACAAAGGTACAGATCACGGGCTGCTCAAGAAAATTGACCCAACATATCAGCGTTTCCACATACATGCCGCATTTTCAAGCATGCAGATCGGGCAGAAATAGATGCACCCGATGTTGAGGTATCCGTCATGGCAAGACGGGTGTTTGTGAAGGAACGCTGGTTTGTCTGTTGGGCAGCGGCTAATTTCGAGGGAGAGTTCGGACTGGTACCAGGAAGCACAGGAAGGTCGGTGTTGCTTGGTAATTACACGAAGTTGTCATCTAGAAGTGGCTGAGTGTGCCACTACATAGCTGTGTTGGGGGGGTCAGGCGAGATGAAGATGAGCAGTTGAATTGCAAGAGGCCTTGGAGTAAATCACCGGCTCTGACCCGCAGGGCTTGTCCAACTTGCAGGGGCCTGGCTGGGTACGGCTTGGGCTGGGGTCAATCATTCTTCGGCCTCGGCCAAGGTCACAGGAGATGGCAGGCACAGCCCTCCGATCTGACACGTTCCTCGAGGCCCTTGCGGTCACGGCTCAGGCGCAGAGATATTTTCCCTTCAGACACGTGAAAGATCCTCTTGGGCCTAGTGAAGCCAGGACAAGATACTGAGCTCTTCGGCACAAGATTTGCTGATTCCTCAGGAGCTCACCATCAGCTGCTAGCTGCAGGTGCTTGTGGCCAGCCCCCAGTTTTCAGGTCTAACAGAGCCTGGACAGCCGCCACCTCGAGCCACTGCGACCTGCCGTTGCTTCACGTGATCAAGATGCAGAGTGTGAGCAGGAGGCCGTAAGCTGAACCTTTGGTTGCTTTCTGCATCTTTGGTAAAAGAGGCACGAGCCAGCACCACAGAATGCCTCCAACTTGCTGTGGGCTTTTGCCACGTTGGGTACCACGAATGAGGAGCAGTGTTTGCGTTGGTCGTCCTAGTCCCGCACAGCTTTGGCCTGCAGATCTGCAGTGTACGTTTCATCCAGTAGCCCCAGGACCTATTCGCTGTGTCCGTCGAAAGAGCCAGTGTTTTCCTTGGCGAAGGGATGTTCTGCCCTGGCTTCCATGCTTGTGGAGTCGAGAGATCTCACAGCGAGGTCTTTCTGGATTTGAGGCCCAGCACATCACTAACATCGCCTGAGATCACGTTCCGACCTCAACCTGCTCATACCTGCCGAGTGCCGAGAGCCGGGTATCGGAGATCGTACAGTACAGCCTAGGCAGCCCTACGAGCCCGAGGCTGGGAAAGGTCAAGGCTCTGCTTTGGCTGCGAAGGTTTGGGTTTGTCAGCCAGGCCTCCCGGCCGTTGCGCGCATCGCCACGGAGGCCGTGGCCTTCGAATGCAGCATGTGGGGAGGAACCCATGCACCCACCACTCCTACGATGCCAGGCCTCCCGACGAGTTCAGCACTTCGGCCACGTGGATTGTGCTATCTCAGCCTGGTCGTTGGCTGCGCTTATGGTCCGCCCTGCACCCTGTTGAGATTTGGGGCTCAGGCCCTTGAGACCAGCAATTCGTCTCTCTGCATTTCATTGTCTGCTGCACGCTGCCTTCATTCTAACTTGCTGTCAAGCCTATGCTCGCATGCGCACCCTGCAGAGTTGGTCTCAGACAATGGGTATGTAGGACTGCAGTTCGGCACCAGCTCTTTAAGTTATGGGTCTTGCAGGGAGTGAGGCGTTTGCTGCCAGGTGCGGAACGGTCCACTTCTGCATGCGGCAGCTGTGCGTTGTGTCGCGCAGTCAGTCTGATACCACCACACCTGCTCGGAGTCGAAGGCTCTGACACGAAACCAAGGCCGGACAGCTGCAGCAGCTTGATGCACAGAATCTGTCAGGGCCAGAGTATCAAGTTCATTCTTCTGCAGGAACGGAATCATGAAATGTGGTATCATGTGGTATCCCAGTGTTTAGAGATCTCTGAGCATTATATGAACCGAGGTGCAACTTTGCGTAAGGCCCAGCGGCGTCAAGTTACGCCAGGGCCGAAGCTGGCGTTTGCTGCGGCCTTGACTCGTCTACAAGGGCCTATTGTAGGGGGCTTAACAATTACCTATACTATTGTGGAGTTTCCTTATTATAATAATATACCTATACTATTGTGGGGTTTCCTTATTATAACAACTGGGCCCCAAAACCTTATTGGATGAAAAGAGTCAATCCAGGCGGACGTTGCCTTGCTACACGCAGCTGCGGAACAAGCTGTGCCGAAGGCGTTGTCAGACCGAAGCACATCTGGTTTCGGCGTTTTTTTCAACATGTTCTCCGACTTGGTCGCACCGTGGACTTCTGTCCGAAGAGGTCATGCAGCCTTCTCCCCAAGAGCCAGCCAACACGAGGCCCTGTGAGCATGGGCGTTCCCTCCCGCCTCCGTGTTTTACTGTCGTCACATTCTGCATCGCGAGGTGGTGTCTCGTGGACCCAAGCTCGATGACCCAGCACCTCGGCACATGGAATGCTGCCAAGGTCTGCCGGAGACGTGAAGCACTAAGATGCTGAGAGCTGCCAGTCTGAGGCCGCCATCGGATGCGCTATCCGATGCGGTGCTACGTAGAGCGAGTCATCTGCAGGAGCCATGTTTCGTCGTCGAGACAGCGAAGCAAAGAAGTCACTCGACTCACTTTACCTTGAATTTCGCAGGGGCAGGCGCTCTGCTCCTTGGCAGATGCAGGTCTGTCTTGTCGCTTGGCAGCCTAAGCCCGGCATCCTTGTAAGTCAGCGGCTTTTTCTCGCTGCCACAGGTCAGGGCCAGCTGCTGCTGCAGCTTCACGCCTTCGTGGACAAATTCTGCAAGGCGTCTTAGCGAGACGAAGCGCGTGCAAGATTTTGACTTGTCGCAGCAAACACGTGTCAGCAACGAGGCTGGTTAGTTTGCATCTTCGGATTCGTTCTTAGCATTGTTCCGCGCTTCAATTCACCACGTTTGAAAGCAGTGCAGCTATACGACTGAGCAGGAACGAGGATGATCCAATGGAGCACGATTTCCACCGACAAACCCCATAAATGCGCATGGCACTGTCACAGGAGTGCAGTCCCCAGAGACTCCAATATCCCTTAATTAAGGAATATACCTTAAATTATAATAGGATCCCTAATTATGATTTAAGGAATGTTCCTTGATTAAGGGATATTGGAGTCTCTGGGTCTATCAAGGTCGAGCATGTCTGTACCACAGCAGCGCGGAACCGCCGCTAGCGCCTCCGGGGCTCGCTGTAAGGGAGCAGTAGAGGAATCCAGATACCCTGAACATCATACACATATATAGCATATATAGCATATATAGCATATATAGCATATGTAGCATACATACATATATATATATATATGTATGTATATATATATATATTAATATATATTATTATATATTAATATATATATATATATATATATATATATGAATATATATATATATATATGCTAATATATTGGCTAATATATATGAATATATAATATTCATATATATATATATATTCATATGTATATATATATGTATGTATAGTACGTATACATCGGTTTGAGGGTGTTTGCATGCGTGCACGCGTGCGTGTGTCTGCGTGTGCATGTGTGTCTGTGTGTGTTTGTGTGCTGCACGCCGTGCTCACTCGGTTTCCGGTTCTTTCAGTTTTACAGGCAGGGGGCCAGTGCATGGTGTGGTGACGGCAACATGACAACAGTATGGGATGAGCTTTGGGACGCCAAACCTAGTTCTGCAGACACGAGGATCCAGTCCAACGGCAAAGTCGGAGCGTTTATGCTTTGCTGAATTGTATTTTCAGCTTCCACACATGCACGGTTGCCACCATGTGAACCGGCAATCGCTGAATTGCATTTTGTCTCTGTCGGTCTCTATCTGTCGCCAGCCTTGCCGCGTGTAGGTGTTTGATGCATGCTTGCAGTATCTGAACCTTACATCCTGAACCTGAACTCTGAAGCGTAATACGAAACCCCAAACCCAGAAACCCTAAAACCCCAAACCCTAGACCCTAATAGCTTTCCGCCTTTCTCTCCGTTTTGGTCCAGGCCTGGTCTCCAAATGGGACCTGGGACGCGGGGCATGCAGCTCGCGCCGTGCCGGGCCTAGGAGTTCTAGGGCCCTGGGGTTGGTCCTTGGGACTTTCGGACCTGGGATCTGGGGAATTCCGCGAATGCATCCTCCAGGTGTCGATCTTTGAAATCGACAGCTTGGGCCTGCATGGAAGCAGGAGCCGTGCCAGATGCAGTGAAGGTGAGCTGAAAGGAGGAGCCATTGGCTGTTTCTCAAGCCTGCAGGAGACTGTGCGACAAAATTGGAATTCCAGAGGCGACATGAGATCTGCGAAGCGCAAAGCTGTGTTAAGAGGCCGAGTGATGCCTTTTCAATCTGCCTCAAGGCAAGCGCGGAGTTCGTTCTTCGGGCAAAGTCCAAGCTCGGCAGGGAGCTTGCTGCACTATTGGACCTGCGATTGCATACTCTGGAACAAGACCAGGTGAAAGATTGGGAGGGTGCCAGACAGCTCCGTTGGGCACCTGAGAGTGCCCCTTGATGCAGCAGTACAGCCCCCGCCCATAAACGCCACCTGTTCCAACCATGGTCGGACATTACCCGATGGGACCGTAGCCACAAGTTGGAGTGTACAGAGTTGCATGCTCACTGAGAACATGACACGGACACTTATTCAAAGTCGGCACGGTCGTCAGATGTAGTGCAGACAGGCAGCGAGTCTTACCTTCGACGTCACTCACTCACAAGCCTCCAAACAAGCTTTCACATTAGATCTCCATCATGGTTTGTGTCGGCCATGGCACTGAAAGTGTTCGATGTGGATCCGACCCTGAACTGTGTCGGAGATCTCATCTGGGAGAGAGTGAAAAGCTTCAGGCGACCTGCTTGCAGCAACTTTAGAGTGTTCATAGACGTTTGTGGGATTTTGACAGGGCTTTTGTTGGGTTTTAGAGGGTTGCAATAGGAATGTTTGCATCGCCCACTGTGAAGCTCACCAGGTGGTGGAAAGATGAGTTGCAGAAGCTGGAAGGGGGAATTGCGAAATTCGCCCAGGGCTATCACACGTTTGGATTCACCCGGCAGGCCGACAATCCTTGAGTCCAGGCCTTGCTATCAGTATGCAATGCTTGCCTGCAGGAAACCAGCATCACTTACCGTGAATGGCTGCCGAACGCCAAGCAAGTGTTCCTCATCGGCGAGTTCAACAAGTGGGAAAACACGGTGCCTTTAAAGTCGGAGGCTTGCGGAGAGCAACGGGGCCAGGTTCCCGTACTAGTCACCTGTGCAGTCTATACATCCAGAAAGAAAGGTTATACTGCATCCATCCAGGACGAACGCCGGTAGGGTTTCTCTTTGAAAGCAACGTACTGGCAGTAGGGAGTGTTTGCAGGTTAGCTGACCATCACCTCGTTCTCTGGTATGCTGAAAGTTTTGCTGCCCTGTCAGGGCTTCGGGCACTGGTCTGTGCAGCTGAAAGATCTACCTGGGGGCAAGCCAGCAATCCCGCACAAGAGCCAGGTGAAAGTTCGACCCTTGTCGGCACCTTGCGACATGCGTGATTACAGACGCTCGTTGGGCTCAGAATGCTTGAGAAGCCATCGAATCTAGCATCGTGTCATCAGGAGTGGAAACCAACGACCGTCAGTGGATCGAGAGGGTGCCTGCTTGGACTCGGCTGGCGTGGCAGGATCCCAACACCAATCTTTTCAATGGTGTCTTCTGGTCCCCGCCCAAAGAGGAGCAGTTCGTGTTCAAGCACGACAGGCCGGGAGCGGTAAAACTACCGAGAAAACGGAAAGCAAAGTCAACGGATCTGAGCCACCCCTTGGCTCCCCCTGTGAGGCCGCTCAAGCCTGCGTCTCCAAAGATATATGAGGCGCATGTTGGCATGAGTTCAAAGGAGCCCAAAGTGGCCACCTATGTAGAATTTGCAGAAAGCGTGCTTCCCCGAATCAAACGCCTGGGCTACAACACAGTGCAGCTGATGGCAGTGGCGGAACACGCCTTCTATGGATCCTTCGGCTACCACGTCACTTCCTATTTTGCACCGTCAAGCCGATGTGGAACGCCAGAAGAACTAAAGAAACTTGTGGACCGTGCGCACGCACTAGGGCTCACAATCATCATGGACCTGGTCCATGCGCATTGCTCGTCAAATTCGTTGGATGGCATTGCGATGATGGACGGCACCGATCACTGTTACACCCACGGTGGTCTCAAAGGCCATCATGCCCAATGGGACTCCAAATTGTTTCACTACACAAAACATGAAGTGCTTCGTTTCCTGCTCTCCAACATACGGTATTGGCTGGAGGAATTTCGCTTCGATGGCTTCCGGTTTGACGGGGTCACATCCATGCTGTATCACTCGCACGGAATAGGCAAGGGCTATTGTGGAAGCTATCATGACTATTTCGGGGGTGATGCAGATTTTGAGGGGCAAGTCTATTTGATGCTGGCAAACGACTTGATTCACTCGTTGGTGCCATCTGCAATCTCTGTGGCAGAAGAAGTTAGCGGCATGCCGACCTTATGCCTTCCTATCGAAGATGGCGGCTTTGGCTTTGACTACCGCCTGGCGATGGCAATCCCTGACATGTTCATCAAACTCCTAAAGGAAGTCCCCGATGACTGTTGGGACGTGGGTCACATCTGCCACACGCTCACCAACAGGCGGTGGAAGGAGAAGTGTATAGGATACTTGGAGTCTCATGACCAGTCCATCGTCGGCGACAAGACCATTGCTTTCTGGCTTATGGACCAAGAGATGTACTATGGGATGAGCATGGCCGAGTGCCCGGAGCCTTCGATCGTTGTTGACCGTGGTTTGGCGCTGCACAAAGTTCTCCGGCTGCTGGTGCTTGGCTTGGGGGGCGCAGGCTACCTGAACTTCATGGGCAACGAGTTTGGCCACCCCGAATGGGTGGATTTCCCGCAGGCAAGCAACGACTGGAGCCACCACTTTTGCAGGCGGCGCTGGGACTTGCCAGATGACCAGGCCTTGCGCTACAAGTACTTTCAGAACTTTGACGAACTGATGCAGGCACTTGAAAACCGATTCAAGTGGCTCAGTTCGGAGCACGAGTTCGTTACAGTGTGCAACGCGATGGACAAAGTCCTGGTCTTCGAACGTGGCAGTCTCACCTTCGTTGTAAACCTTGATCCGGGCCGCAGCTTCCAAGGCTACAAGGCCTTTGACTTAAGCGAAACCATCGCTTGGCTTGTCCTAGCTGCTTCTAGCTGCTTCTGGCTGCTTCTAGCTCACTTCGCTTCTCTCCCTTAAGGTGGGCATCGGCAAGGACGAGCCCATGCGCATTGTCCTGGACACCGACGAGGAGCGCTTCGGTGGCCATTGTCGACTCGAGGAGGGCCATGGCAAGCCCTTACCTTCGGGCGGACCCACGCACAACAGGCCCTGAGCGCCTCGCAAGAGCCAGCTACCTTTGAGTCACTACAGTAGCGACACGGCACTGTAGTCCCTTCTGTCCAAGCTTCAATGCAGGCCGGCATCCTGCCTTTTATACATCCCGGCACGCACTGCGCAAGTACTGGCGCCGGCATCTATGCTGGAGGGAGGCATTCGCGTGTGGCTTGATGCTCGTTGGTTGAAGGAGCCGGTGAGAGCCCCCAAAACTCCAAACAATCCTAAACCCCAACCTCCGACCCGCCAAACCGCTTTGAGCACATTGGCAGTTACACTCGATTCAGCCTTCTGCACAGGAGCAGGACATCGACAATCCCACTGATGTGAATTTGGCACTGGAGATCCGAGATGGTGGGAAGAAGTATCTTCGGCAATTCCGCTTCAATGCCGAGAGCTGTGTCACACTGCATATCTATTTTGATGCGATTTTTGCACTGATCGCTCCAAATGGGACCACACTTACCAGTCCAGTCTGGCCGGATGAAATGTTCCACATCTATTTCCCCGGAGACTACACGGTCTGTAGTGGGGGGGTGCTGGAAGCAGACGTCCCGAAAATGACCTGGAAGCCGGCACCCATAAGTCGACAACCCTCGGTGGTCGGGACGGCAGCTCCGTCTCGAGACGAGTTCTTCGATCCTTCCATCGATGCCGGCTTGGTCTATCCTGAAGCCATGGTGCTCGGACCAAACTCGATGATGGATCTGCTCGACTCCCCAGCCCCAACGACTCCTTCCAGGGCCTCCGCCTCCGCCTCAGCCTCGCCCTCGAGGACCCCCTCGGCCTCTGCGACGCCGAAGAAAGGTCTCAGCAGATCGAGCAGCTTCTCCGCGAGGCGGCGGAAGAAATCCCCGAGCACCGCAAAAGCCACCAGCGATGTATCTCGACTGCAGTCGCCAGAAGCTTTCTTGCAGCCGGTGTTAGCCAGGGCAGCCAGGCATCGATTCCTTATTGCAAGTAGCAGTAGCATGCTTCAGGAGGTGGACGATTCGAGCAAGGAGAAGGTTGCCAAGCGGGCGCCGCTCTCCCCCGAAGAGCGCAAGGCCCTCTGTCAGGGCCGGGCCAAAAGTTACAAAGAGGCCCTCACCAAGCTGGGCTCCTCGGCTTTCACAACAAAGGAACCATAGTCGTAGTAGCAATCATAGCAGTCACAGGGACAACATAATGGGTAGTCTATTGCTGTATGTTATATGCAGTTACTGCCATGTTACGAGCGTTTTTTTGAACGTGGCGCCGAGGAAGCCTTGAATCCTTGACGACGGCATTCAAGGACTTTGGCTTCAGGGTTCTTGTTAAGGAACGTAAGTTACCTTAATAGCGATCCATAATGAACAAGTGGTTTCTTTTTATTGTGGTAATGTAACTCAGCCCCCTTACAGCCCCCTTACAAGAACCCAGAGGACTTTGGCTTGCATCACGGCGCCGGTGGACGGTGGAAGTACCGAGAATGGGTTCCAAATGCGAAAGCCACGTATCTCTTCGGCGACTTCAACGGATGGAACAAGACAGCCACGCCACTCATGAAGGCAAAAGATCATCCGGAGGTGTGGTGTTGCCAGATAAGCATACCCTTGAATTCAGCGCTCACAAGGGGCAGCCAGTACAGACTCCATGTTGTACCCAACGAGGGAGAGTCCTGGGATATGGTCCCTGCCTGGGCAACTCGCTATGCCATCAACGCCAAAACTAAAGATCACAACGCGGTTGTCTGGCCACCCCGCGCAAGCAGAGGTCCTTCCAAGAAGGATCTTCACCCAAGCTTGCAGCTGAAGGGGAAGAAGCTTCATCTCTACGAGCTTGACATTACCCTTGCCATACAAAAGGGACAGAAGCCCAGCCTGAAATTCGCGCGCTCTCTCTTGCCAAGGGCTGCTCATTCTGGCTACCACGGGGTTTTGCTGCAAGGGCTCTACAACGGAAAAGGCAGGTTTGCCACAGGCAGCCTAATGGCAGTCTCCCCGGTGGTGGGAGATTCCTCAGACTTTTCAGCCTTTCTTCAGAAAGCCCATGATCTGGGATTGGCTGTCATCCTGGAGCTCCCATCTGGTGCCGATCCAGCTGAATCCAGCCTGCCAGCCTGGTATTTCCGTGCGGAAGAGACGAAGACGGTTGTGAAGAGCTTCGATTTTGGAAGGAAAGAGGTGGCCCAACACATCCTTTGCTCCGTCAAGCGCCTTGGTGCAGGGGTAGTGATCAACAACAGAAGGCTACTGAAGCGGCGATTCTGTTTGCTGTCCAAATGCCTGTCCTGACAACATTTGCGCGAGTTTGCTGTGTTCCAGTGGTCAACAGTAAACACATCTTTTCAACACAGGAGAGGTGTAGGACTGATTTTGTTATCAGTTACCGCGAACGACGGGCTGAGGCATTGGGTGGAGGTTGGCGTGGATGGATTCCGAATGGCTCTTGAGCTGAACTTTCAAGTCTCCCTAAGGCTCTTTAAGGGTTGTGATGGAGAACTCGTTGCTAAGTGCAAGGTCTTGCAACTCGACCAAGGATGGCATGCCCGGTCCTGTGCGGAGCGGGGCGGAAGACACGGAAACAGCCGTGGCCCATTTCGCTATGATCATGGCCGCAGTTGTGAGATCGGCCGCAAAGGAAGCCGGCAGGGATGTTATCCTTGTTGGGAGTGGTGATATCGATGCGACGTGCGAATCTCGTCTAACTTCTAGCTTCATCAGCTTATGGAAATTGTTCTGGATTAGATGAAGCGTGCCAAGATACTCAAGTCCGGCAAGGCCTTACATTACCAGGGATCCAGGAGTTTCCATTTAAAAGCAACCCTGTGATATCCAAGGATTCTCTGGAGTCCGGCGGTTTCGGCTGCGACTTCTGCCAGGCAGACAGCGCTGATCTCAGCCGGCTTCTGCCGGGTTCGCGCCGCTTGGTGATCGAGCCCGGGCCTCCTTCCAAGGCCCGGCCCCATGCCCTTCGGGCACCAGAGCCTAAACTTCTGCTTCTTGGGCTTGCTGTCCGCAAAGTCACGAAGTCGTGGTACTTGGAAGGGAGGCTGTGGTGCATTTTGCCGCATCCCTGAAGCCGCCGAATCTTTCAAGACTCGGGTTTAGGGTTTAGAGTAGATTTTTGGCAGTTATGGGGAGACCGTACCTCATCCGATCGGAGCCTGTCTCTGCGAGGCCAGGCCCTTGGAGAAGCTGGAGCGCTCTCTGACGGAACCGCTGAACGCTCGAACGGAGTGCCACAGCCTGGTGATGTCCTGCATGGAGAGCACGGAGGACTTGTGCACATACATGAGGGTCATGTGAGTCATGTGGCATACTGTAACTTCGAAATCATCTTCGACGGTTGCAGTCTTGTGAGGACTTCATTGTCAGCCAGGGGCCGTCTCCTGGCAAAGCAGAATAGTACGGACCTGGTGTCAACCATCCAAAGCCGTCACGTCTGACTGAGGCTTTCTGTCTGCATGTTGGCATGGGAGACAGTCCACACGGTGTCTGGCGGCATCGTGGCCCCGTACGTCACCTACCTCAGCGAGGCATTGGTTCGCCGTGGCCACGAGGTGCATGTCTTTACACGTGCCAGCCATGGCATCAAGATAAATGTGGAGACGGTGAAGGGTGTCGTTTACCACGAGGCGCGATCGTTTGAAAACGTACTACTCGTACGGCCTCGTGGAGGTGTTGGGGCTGTTCAAGGTCAGTTGCATCCCGGAGTGCTAGGTGCCATACCAGCTAAGCATGGACTTCGTGGAGGAAACAGGGCATTTCTGCAAAGCCTTGGCAGCCGCTGTGACTGGCCATGAAGCTGCCTATGGACCCTTTGATGTGGTTCACGGCCACGAATGGTTCCTCGACGGAAACGAGAATGACCATTCCTGCTAGACGACGGGCCTGACGTGTACCTTTGAGGTTGTGTGACAGCCCTAAAGATTTCTTTGAGCAAGGTGCTTTACTGTGTAAGTTTGATATCGCCACAGTGCCGTGCATCTGGTTGCGTTCGCTGGCCTGTCTTGTGCCGAAATGCAGTAGAGAACACAGCACCAAGTAGTTATGCAAGGGGCGGATGAGCAGGCTTGGACTTCTAGGAAGCTAGATTCAGCTAGATCGGCTGCAGGCACAGCAGCTAAGCTCCGCATGATTGAAATTATTGGAACTCTCGATCGTCTCGATCACTACCGGGAGTCGCCATCTGCTCTAAAGCATCTGACTGGGTCGAGTGTGACCGCAACGCAGGTTGGTCGCACGTACTCGGGCGGAGCTACGCAAGGAAGTTCGCTCTGTTCTCACGATCCACTCCACAGAGCAGGGCCGCTCCAGCGGCGCGGACTACGGTGCGCCGAAGGGACCAAAAGAGCCTCGTTCTTCACGCCTTCACGCTTCTGTGAACACGCTGCCCATGTCGCAGGTGGCCAAAGCGACCAAGTCATCCATCTCGAGGGCGAAGCTTTCAACATGTTCGACAAGCTTTTTGCAGCATCGCAGACGGTTCGCCAGCGGCTTAAACCAGGTGTGATCAGTCTGGGTAGTTGCATGCAGTTGGTCGCAGCGCAGCTAGCAGCTAGCAGCCCGACTCAACTAGTAGCTACACTGAACTTCCTTGATCTCAACCTTCCCGCCAATCACTTCTTCCGGAGCTTCGGAAGGCTTTTGGTGCCTCATGGCATGCCCCGAAGCATCTGCTCTTTCGGAAGCATCAACCCCACTACACTGTCACGACACGGCATATGTCAAACCGCCGCAAGGCCCACAACCACCTCAGTCATGACCTCAAGAACGCAGAAGATTTTAAGGACAAGAGATGAAAAGCTTGCCAACGAGCCTTCGCAAAAAGTTTGCATTCTACACGTTTGGACTCAGATAGTGCATTAGGGTCCGATTTATTGTCCTTTGCAGCACAAAGCAAATTTTTCGTCCGGCCTCGAAGTAGTCCGAGGGACAGCTCAACACCTGCCAGTCCGGTGTAGACAAGTCAGGAGGAGACCAAAAAGGCCAGCCTGAGACCCATCAAGTTTTTGGCAGCCAGCATCGACGGACTGGTTAGGGGAAGCCAGCAGCTCCGATGGTCTGAGAAACACTTGATTAAGATGGACCGTTTCCCTGAACTGGATGACTTCGTGACAAATGGAGACGGACACAAGACCAACACGAATCTGGTGGATGTATGCCTGCTCCTGTAGGTTTAGAGCCGGGGGAAGCAAGTGCAGCCGACCAAGGACAACACTTTTCACAAAATAAATGCAAACTTGCAAGTTGGCCTCGTTTTGTACGCCTTTTCCCAACGTCAGTGTTACCACTGCGATCGTTGCTATCGCAATCTCGCGCTCGCTCGCCTCTCTCTCTCTCTCTCTCTCTTTCTCTCTCTCTTCTCTCTCTCTCTCTCTCTCTCTCTGAAGCTTGGAGAAACAGATCGGGACAATCAGGCGACAGCGTGTACTCTCAGTACGACTTGAAAGGCAAAGAGATCCAAGTGGTTCACAATGGCCGGGACTGCTAGACTTGATCAAGACGTGTCCGATTGTCCCGAGAGAAATAAGAAAAGCGCTTGCTTCAGGTGCGGAGACAATCGATAAATTCACAGTGGAAATGCAGACTGCTGCGAGGGATGATTTATGTCTTGAGGAGAACAAACCAGTCGCTTCGGATGCAATTGATTATGTCGGTCACATCAAGCTTGTTCCCCTTCTGCATGTGTCAATCACTCCCTTGTGGAGATCTTGCTGTGAGCCTTGGCAGTTGGACATGTTAAACGGGTATAAACCAAGCATCGCATGGGCGGTGGCCGAGGTGCTACTATTCTCGGGTCGATTGCTTCCGCAGAAGGGGCCGGACGTACTGCTCGAGGCGAGTCGTTTCGAGTGTTTTCGCTGAGCAACTTTGTGAACTGCCTGGGGACCGCGCTGCAGGCTGTCCCTTTCGTCTTGCGACACTGGCGCGATGCGCACTTCATCATTGCAGGTACGGTCTCTGCATGTCAGCTTAAACGGAGCTGGTGTGGTTGGCTCGTGCTCCAGAGAGTGAAAGTGTAGTTGAGCTAAGCTGGCAAGTTCGGTCTGGAGCCCACTCGTCTGAAAAGGCAGCAAGCATGCGTTCATTCGCAGCTGTCACATCACAGCATGCTGTGAGCCACAGCTCCGGGCTGCAGGCAGCGGGCACCTGCGGAGCGCCCTGGAGCGCCGAGCGGCCGAGTTGAACGTGGAAGAGTCCGTGACCTTCGCGAAGGCGCGAGGCTCTGAGGAGCCAGATCTGCTTTCGAGCCTCCCCGTGATGCCTCTTGTCCCGGTCTCGGCCCTGTGAAGGCGCTGCAGCCGGGGACCGAAGAGCACCTGAGGTACATGGCTGCCTGTGATGCGGCCTCTCGGCTTCGCTGCTTCGCTGCTTCGCTGCTTCGCTTGCGCTGTCCTAACCGTTTTCTCATCCTTCCTGAAACGAAGCTCAGGTGGTCATACCAGCACGGCAAGACTTCTATGGCGTGTCTGTCATTGAAAGCTGGGCAGCTGGCAGGCAGGGTATCCTTGTCGGTATGTTCATGTGCAGTCTTGTTTGTGTCCATAACGTTTTCGTAGCACGCACTTCATTGGGCCTTGCGTAGATCCGCGACAGCTGCATATGCCACATAAGGTACGGTGTGTAGATTCCCTTGCAGAGTCAGGCCCGTTGTGGGCGGCTCCTGTGGCGAGCTTCCTCGGCTAGTACAGCCGAATGTCACTGGCTACCTTGTCGACCAGGATAGCCGTGGTGCGCAGGGTTGCTGTTGCTGGTCATGTCTCTACACTGTCCGACTCATTACTGCCTCATGCTATGTGACATGTGAGATTTTCTGACGCATAGCCGCATAGCCGCTTCAACGAAGGAGTCAGGCAGCATTGCCTGGGGTCTCTGCAAGATTTGTGAGAACCTGCAGCATGCTCGCCGCCTGCCCGGACAGAGTAACGTTGGTTTGGGAAATTGTGCAGTCTCGGATGCAAAATCCTCAGAGCCATAGCCCAGGTTGGATGGGCGAGCAGGGGCAGCAGCAAGTGCAGCAGCATTTCCTTTGGGACTTCCTGGCGAAACGCACGGAGGAGGTCTACCTTAGCCTCCTCGGCCTCGAGGAGCATCAAGCCTCAGCAGAGTTTGCAGCATCTCAAGGTCAGATAGAAGACCCCTAGAAAGATCTAGAAGTTTAAACCCCTAGGTGCTTTACCCCTTTCTTAGGGGAACAAAAGGGGAGCAGCTAGGAGGCGCCGGCTGCGGAAGTCGCCAGGGCCGGGGCCGGGCGGAGCCCGAAGCCTCCCCTGGCGGCCTCGCTGGGCCACGGGGCTACGGCGCTTTTGAAGCTGGGCCGCCGCTTCTCTGAGCTTTGGCTTTAGGATGGTTTAGGCAAGTTTAGGCTTTAGGATGGTCTACATAAATTTAGGGTTTAGGATCGCACTCCCAACTTGGCAGTTTCTTTATCTCTGCCTCCGCGTGTGAGCGGGGAGTAACAAGGGGGTTTGTTCCAAGAATCGTACTGCAAAAGGATCTACGTTGAAGATGTGCTACAGGTTGAAAAGCTTGAGAAAGCGCAACAGGCTTTTGTCAGCCATAGGCGTTGCGATTGGCTGAATCTCACACGTGCCTTGCAAGACACGTCTTGATATGAAGTGAAGTAGTGGAGCGAAGGCTCCTGCCTCTCGGAAGTGTCCGAGGCTTGCTATTCCTGGGTTTTGGAGGCGATGCCACCCTGACCTGTCTGGGAAGCGACTTTGGCTGGATTGGTTCCTTGGCTGCATCCCTCTGTGGATCCTGAAGATGATGCTTGGGACCCGCTGTTGTCGATGTTCTGACACAGCTTGCCATTCTCTCAGGCAAGATCGACTTTCCCAGAAAGAGCAATGAGTTCAGCGATGAGCATGCTCGCTTCCCTGTAGAGGTCGCTTCCGCCGTGAGCTCGGCCATTTTGTTGAGTTCCGTGTAGATTTGTACGGCGAAGCCTGCTGTCTGCAGACCTGAGGACGCCAAGTGTCACTACAAGAACTTGGCTATGTTCCAGATGTGCCTCCTTCGAACAGAGCGGAGTCTGCAGTGGTTGGCGGATCCCAAGCCTGAGGTGATCTACAAGGCTCTCGAAGCAAAAACAGACGGTGACATAGGCGTGTTTCCACCGACTGTCAGGACGAAAAGAAGCAGGTGCTAGTCTTCACGCGTGGTGTGGGGATCATCTTTGCCCTGAACTTCAACACCAGCGATTCGAACTTTAACTTCGACATCCGGCAGCTGAAAGGCGTGCATATTCACGTAGTCAGGGCTCCTTCGAGCCGTCGCCTCGTTGCGAGGTGTGTCATGTGCCTTCAAGACGGCGGGGCAGCCCAGTGCCATTTTGCAGATACTTCAGAGCCCACCTCCTTCCGTGGTCCGTGGTGAGGTCTTCAACACGCAGGACAAGCGCTTTGGGGGCCCCGGCTCGGGCACATTGGTCACAGTGCCGGCAGAGGTTCCAGTCACGGAAGGGACGATGAAGCTGCTTCTACCGGCCGCTCGGAGTCTCCAAGCTTTCTGTCCACAGGGCCTCAAACAGCAGCCTAAATCGGGTTCGGAACCTCTTCTTGCAAAGGCTCAGACCGGCGTTGTGCTCGTGCCGGTTCTCTGCGCAGAGGGCTTGTCTTCGGAGATTTGGCTGCAAGGGATGAATTTTCGCTCGCCTCGTTTTGATGCTGCAGGAATCTCGCTGTCGTTAGTGCAAGGACAAGACGCTTCAGCTGCAGTCATCAGATGCCTTCGTCGACCTGCTTGCAGATGCATCTTGTCTGCCCTCTGACCGACCGTGCGCTTAGCCCTTTGTGCTTTCTCCTCCAAACTGCCAGAGAACGACGACCGAGTAGTTACCAACAAGACTGCACCCAGCTCAGGATCAGTCTGCAGTTTGCCCGATCAGCGTTTGCAAGCAGCTTTCATTTGCCACTCGGACTTTGGGCATCGTCGAGTCCCATCCATGAAAAAGAGGGCTTCGAGACCATTTGATAGTTTGAAAGATGCAGGCAGACCTCGCAGCTGATTTCAACCAGCGGCGCAAGCAGGAAGACACAACGACTGCCTGCGAAGCAGCTGCAAAAAGCGAGGCTGCTGAGCAACTTGAGCAGGAAGCAGCTAAAAATGAGGCCGCACGCAGAGAGGCTGCAGAAAGAGAGGCTGCTGAACAACTCAAGCAAGAAGCCGCCAAGAAAGAGGCCGCGCGCAGAGCGGCTGCAGAAAGGCAGGCTGCCCTACAACGGAAGCAAGAGGCCCTCAGAAAAGAGGCCGCCCGCAGAGAGGCTGCAGAACGAGAGGCTGAACAGGAAGCCGCCAAGAAAGAGGCCGCTGGCAGAGAGGCTGCAGAACGAAAGGCTGAACAACTTAAGCAGGAAGCCGCCAAACAAGAGGCCGCCCGCAGAGAGGCTGCAGAACGAGAGGCTGAGCAGCTTAAGCAGGAAGCCGCCAAACAAGAGGCCGCGGAAGCCGCCAAAAAAGAGGCCGCCCGCAGAGAGGCTGCTGAAGCGGCTAAGGAGGAAGAAGCAAGGAAAGAGGCTGCCCGCAAAGCAGCTGCGGAAAGAGAGGCTGCTGAACGACAAGCCTTCAAAGATGCTGTGAAGAGGGCCAACGAGAAGCAATCTGGGGATGAGGCTTTAGCAACATGTCCAGAGTCTTCTCAATAGGGGCCGAATGCCGACATACTTGATGCCAAGCTATGCAGGACGAAAGCCTTTCTCCTGCATCTCCGGAAAAGTGCAAAGGGCCAGAGCTTCAAGCAAGTCAAAGCCACGGAGAGGATGCTCAGCATGCAACAAGTTTGTAGACTCTGTAGTCGGAACTTAGAATTTATCGTACCCGGTGCCCAAGGAAAAGCCATCAGGTACTGTGGCAGGGAGGAACACCAACAACGAAGTCGGCACGGGTGAGAAGGACCATCGTGAATTGCTTCTGGGTGGATGTCAAGTGCAAGACAAGGTTGGTCTGCTGCCCATTGTCTTCATGGTTCAGAACAGCATTGGGGTGTCGCGGTGTCGCATTCAGGAAGCTGCACCATGAGGTAAGGTAGCCACGAACTGAAACAGCTTTGACACGTTGCTAAAGGCTGCACTGACTAAGCGCAGGAGGAAGAGTCGTCCCCTGGCAAGCGATGGCTCGCCAAATACTGGATGTGAAGCGGGACACTTCTCTGACCAGTACAGGCCAAAGAAGCCAAGTGAGCTAACGTTTTCTATGTGGAGTTCTCCACTTCATGGACCCGGCTAAGCGAAACTTTTGAATTCTCGCTGCACAGCCTTAGCCTTGTGGCAAGGACGTTGAAGCCCAGTCATGACTACAGCCGCAAAAGCTTGCCCACCTCTGCGAGGGATTGCAGCTTCTGGTTATGCACTCCGAGCGACTTGTAGAGACCAACTCTTTGACTGAAGCTGCGTAGCTAGCCAGCTTCTCTGCCATCACACAACCCAGTTGTGCCATATGAATCCTGTGCTCTGTGAAGCTAAAGCTTTAAAGTCTGTGAAGTGCACGGAGGCCTGTTCACGGCTGGCGCCGGCCTCGGATCCTCGCATACGCTGAATACACCTTCACAGGACTTGAGCCACCGGCAGCCATGGAAGCCCTGAGACCCCCCTGTGCTGCTTGTGAGGAGCCCGGACGAAGCGAGGAAGCCTTTTGCGACCCGGCAACAGAGGCTTCCGCACTGACGATGCCATTGAGACTTGGTCCCAGGTTTGAAAATGGTCTGCGAGTTGATGGGTGGGTCGCAGATCAGAGGTGGAGCCCTGTGCAAGTCTTGTCTCCGAATTGAGAAGTTTCTGCAAAGCTCAAATCGGCTCTTGTGCTGATGGCTGGACAGGTGGCTCACACCCACAGATCTTCCCCTCAGCCGCTGGGTCGACAGGGCTTTGTGTGCCGAGGCCGGCATGGGAAAAGCTGTAAAGCACGCGACACTTCATGTGCATTCCTAATAACAGTGATTCGGCGCTCACGGGGATGGCTACAGCTTGAGGCACAACTTCTTACCTCCCTCTGTCAGCAGCGGGAGCTGGTGAACTTGACCGGCGAGGTGTGGACATGCCTGTGAGTTGGACATGCCGCTCTCTTTCGTACTTCTGAATGCTTCCTGCCAGGTCGAACTGTACACGTCTTCCCCTCCCTGCCTGTCGCCGACACCCGAGATGTACCATCCACCAGTCAAAAGCGAAATTCGTTGTGTTTTTTCGAGACGCCAGCACGATCGTGTCGAGATGCTCCAAGGTGCCTGGGCCTCTTCTTCCAGTTCAGGGGGGTGTTTCCCCATGCGACGCTGCGTTTCTCATGCGGCTTGGTGCGTGCTTGGGAGGCGCTCATAGCTCAGACCCAGAACTCTCGCAACAACCCTGAACCCCACGAGCTTTCGACGAAGTGCAGCCCTGCACATGGAAGGCGTGGGTGCCGCTGTGAGGCTCCAACCGTGTTCAACTCGAAATTCTGCGGCTTAATTCCTGATTCGAAATGAACGAAATACTTGTATCTTCTGATCTTAAACACGTCAATGTCATAACACATGGGTCCAAGATGTTCCAAGACGGTCCGAGCGAGTTTCATTCCAATCGCCGACGACCAAACAAGTCTCACTGGCTTCTTAGATCTTCTGTGGCCTATGTGAAGGACAAAGGATCCGTGCAGTGGAGGTGTTAAAGATCGCTGTCAGTGAGCGTCAGGCGCATGCTTCGGTAAGATCTCAGTAGCACTGCGCTTGGCCAGTTTGCAAGTGTGTGTTGAACGTATTCCAGCCTCACGTCAAGACTAATCATCATGATGCGTGCAGCACACCACACCGACGCGACAAAGAGCCACATGCAGCAGCAAACACAAGTAAGCTCTCACACCCTCGGCGTGTCTCGGATCCACCATGCTTCCAGCTTTGGAGGCTTCCGCTGTCGTGTGGCAAAGCCACAGTGCCCTCACGGCCAGCATTGCATTGCTTCGCAGGCTGCAACATGTGCTCAGCGTTTGAACCCTTCTGGGCATTGCGTATGTCAAGGCCCGGCATGCTGAGACTCGTGAGTGTGATTCAGACTGTGATCAGAGCAGCCTTGGGGTTTCTAAGTTGTGGGAAGGAGCTTCTCCGGCTTGTGCCAGCAGGCCCCCACCGAGGCACCGCTCAGACTCTGCGCCAGATTTGATCTGGTGCCGTTGATGCCGTCGCCGGCCACAGGTCTCGTGCCGTCCCCGTGCTGGCTGCAGCTGTGGGCTGCGCCCTGGGGCAAGTGTCAAGGCAGGAGGCTGAACGCTGCCACGTGCTATGCGTCTCGAGCAGAGGTCATGTCAGAGTATAAAGGCCATAGAGCCAGTTCAAAATCAGGCATACTTCGCGGACTCGGCATCTTCGACGGGTGCTGCAGCCATTCGCGATCGAGCCGATCAATCCCTTCATGGCAGAGATGAAGGCAGCTCCGCATTGAGTTGGCTTTATCGGCTTCTTGCGACTGCAGGTAAACAACTGAATTACTCACTCTGTATTAGATAAATATTAGATATCAGTATATATGTATATATGCACAGTTGTATACAAATATGGGCATGCTCAAATGACAGCCCGTCAGTCGATTTGTGGTCGAAGGCCAATGTCAAAGGTCTGGCTGAGAACGGCCTCGGCATTTTGGATGCCTGGGCCCTTCGTGTTTTTGCTGGTTTAGGGCTTTAGGTGTGGGCATGTTGAAAAGGTGTCAGGATTTCCGGAAGCCACTGTGGACTGCCACGTGTGGTTGCGAGGTGTTGCGGATATGCAAGAAGAGCGGTGCAGTCTCGTCTACCCTTTCAGGCTGAGGGGGCCGGACGAGAGCTCATGTCCTGCCTCTGCCTCAGTGCCAGGCCTGTGCCAAGGGAGTTCGTGAGTTCTGCATGTTTGGAGGCTTGGAGGCAGCTGGGATGGAGCCCAACGAGGCAGAGACAGATTTGGGAAACAGGAACGGCCACAGAAAGCGTGCGTCAGGAGAGCAGACAGAGGTGGCGAGAGTTCTGCTATACAAATGGCTTGCAGCCGTGCGCCTGCAAAGTGCCTGCTTTGGCCCTTTGCGGGGTGCCTAATCTGGAGAGGTACTGCTCCGCTGTTATTATGGAAGAGGAAGCCCTCAAGTATACTGACAAGGATTCGAGGCTGGGCACCCCCACGTGCCCGCTGTGGGCCTTGCTGCTTGTCCTTCCTGGACAGGTCGCTTCCACAGATTCTCTCAGACCAGGGCGCAGCATGCTCAGGTAGCAGAGTGCTTGAAACAAATCGAAAGCTTTGTACAAAAACCCTTGACTGAGGTCGTTCCGGCGGCCAGCCCTGCATGTTTCTAGGCCCAGAGCCCAAATACGGCCGGGTCCAGAGATGTTCGTTTTGTAATCGACGGCTCGGCTCTGGTTCCACTCTACACGGGGCGTGGGGCGAAATACATTCACGAACGATTGAACCGACTCGTTCGCCTCCATTCCCACTCCCCGCTCTGCTAAGACTTGAGTGCACCGGAGCGGGCAACTTGAATAGTTTTGATAAGGAGGATGCTGCACTCACGTCCTCTTCCATGCAGTTGTCTACAGTCAGTGCTTGGAAGACATGCTCAGAGGTAGTCACGGAGACAGTACCCCGCACCGCCTGTTTAGCATTGATGTTCACTCTCGAGTAGGGCCGTGGATCCCAATGACGGAAATCTTGCAACGGTCACATGGCTTGTTGTTGTCAATATTGAGGAGGGGTGATGGGCGATGTCACAAATCAGCCGCTGGGTGGCGTAAGATTTCATCACTCCCCCCTAGGTCCAGATGAATAACACCTGGTGCCGTCCCTATCCAGTTTCGGACTGAAGTTTGTCGCCCAAAATCAGGCACAAGCAACAACTACCGCACCTTTTGCAGTCAAGACCACGGTATATGAAACAGATCAGCCTGAGGTTCGTGAGTAGCCGTCTCGAAATCTTCCTACGCCCAGTCCGCAGGGCTAGTTCCTTTTGGCTTTTCTTGCCATGAGAAGGTCACCCGATCCTGTGCAGATAGCGGTTCCGCGAATGTGTGAGTCATTGTATGAGGCTACAGTCAACATGACGTAGTCGCGCATCTCACATTAGGACATGCTGGGACCATGCTGGGACCCTCTGAGAGCCTTGAGTATCAGATGCCAGATGCGAGTCGATCAGGGATTCGTGCCGCAAAGAGCTCAGTCAGATTTTGTGTTTTTTAGACTGGCAGTAAAGAGTGATCAAACACTGACCGTTGCTTTCTGCATCCTCGACGAGGTTGAACAGCTTTGGAGAAAAGGGTACCGAAGGGATTGTCCTGGCCTCGACTAGTCTTGCGTGGCGCACTTAAGTCATCAAGCCGTTTGGATTTGGATGCTGCAGGTGCTTCTGAAAGAACGTTGCGAGGCCCGTTTCGTGCTTTCTGCCCCCCCATTTCATTCTCCTGCCTCATTGCCGGGACAGGACTACTACAAATCAGGAGTCCGCATTGCGAAGTGGCGCACGCAACTGGAGGCCGCTGTGTGATGGTACCAACGTTGTTACAGAGTGTTCAACATAAAATGGCTTGAATTGGCCGCTGAGCTCTGCCAGTGCAACCTCGAGATGCCGACGGACGTGGCAGTCTGGGAGAACTCGGACTGCATTGCTCGTGCAGCACGCATCTGTCAGGCGCTGCGTAGAGGGGCGAGTATTAAACTCCCATTGTGCAAGATGCCCATGGCAGGCTAATGGCTTGGCGTTCATCGCCGAGATTCAGACATCGCAGAACACAGGGTAAGTCGGCCTTGCACTGCTGAGCCTGAAGTCCCGATGCCGTCTGCCTCCCTGCAGGAGCCACTCGATAGAGAGAACGGCCTATGTCTGTGAAAAGGCCAGGGTGTATGATTCGTCCCAAGTCGACGATGCGAGCACGGTTGGCATGTTTGGATGTGTTCACATTCGGAGCTACTCAAGCAAGCGAACCTTGCACTCTCTGCCCGAGATTCTGAGTGTTTTCCAGGCTAACCACAACAGAGACAGCTTTCCTGCGTCTTGGGTATTGAGTACTGCGCCCACGACGTCTTTCTTAGCATTCGGTTCAACCCTCTTGTGCCTGCCGTCCTGCGCCGTGACGATGATGCGATTGGGTCCGGCGCTGCGGAGCACACTGCAAATGCAAAGATGGATCTACCAGGCAAAGAGGCAGAAGCAGGTATGTTGTCAAGAGCCAAATCAAGCTTGTGCCGGAGGTCTCCGGAAGAAGTGCCGCTACCACGCGCTTCAGCTCGCACCGCTGGACTCAGTCAGCCGCTGGAGCTCCGCCGGAAATGCCCGAGAACCTCCGAAAAATCATGGACGAGTATGTGGCTTGGCTTTGCCTGCGCAGCCTGTGCTCGCGTACGCAGTCGCTTGCACAACGCTTCGCCGAGGAGCGGCGACGAGCCGAAGAAGACGCCAAGCAGTCTGGTGTCTGGGGGATCCTGAACTCGAGCACTGGGGCCTTGATGGGTGCCACCTGCGCAGGTAGCATCCTTTGGCTGCTGCTCTTTCAGAACAAAGCACTCCTTGTCCTTGTTCCTGTGAAGGGCTTTGCCGGCTTTTCGTTGATTTGAGCGTTGGAAGCTGCTGCGAGGTTTTACTGCCTCGATGATGTGTCCAGCTCCCCGCATGGATTGTGGGCGATTCTCTTCAGAGTCTTGCCTTCAGGCTTTTGCTTCCATAAAATTTGCCGCCTGACGGCTTCTTTCTGCTTCTTTGCCCGTCGAAGTCTGAGGAAAGCTTGGAGAGGAACGGGCACGTCGAGCTTTGGTGAAAGCAGCATCCTGGAGATTACTGCCCAGGGACCTGGACAAGGCACCCAGTTCCTTTCTATCATTGAACATGCCCGATATTAGTTCTTAGTTTACTGATTAATGGTTTTTGAGGTACTTGCCCATCTAGGCTTCTCATGATGGCCAAGCTCTAGCAGAGGGACTCTGAATTAAAGGGAGACAGTTCGTGCACAACAGGACGACCCCTACTTGGTAATTGAGCCGCACGAGGGCCTGAAGTTCTACACACCTGTGGGCCTTGGTCCTGGCATAGACACTCTGGCGCAGGGCGTATCCGCCTTTCTTGACTTGGGCTTCGGATTTGTGGAGGCGAGAACCGTATACTGGCAACGGTGTTTTTCACAAAGTTTGGCTACGCATTGTGACACATTGTGAGCTGACCAGGTCGGTCCAGTAGGTGCTGGCGGGGCGAAACCAGAGACTGTGCTGCGAAACCTTGAACATCGAGACGTCAGTCAACAGATTGCTCAGTTTGGATTGGTGGGTGCTTCCGCGGGAGGCAGCCAGGAGGACCCTTGCTTCAGAAGTTCCAAAAGGGAGCGCCTGGCTTGGTGTGCGCAGTCCAGGAGCTGCTGTCAATTCTGTCTTCTTTGGGCCCCAAGCTCCAGCTCTTCGTCGTGGACCTGGCATCTTTACCCGCAGGGCAGAGAGGCGAGGTGGCGAAGATCGCGAAAGAGCTGGTGCTCAAAGCGATGAAGCTGCCAGGGGGTGGGCCCCGTATCTTTCTGAGGTTCCGCTAGCATCCGATGTCTCACATGTCACCAGCACTTTTTTGACAAAGCGCACAGGCTTCCTGCGAGCTGGCCAGATGCCTCCGCAAGTCCAGAGGCACATCGTGGACAGGACTTTCAGCAGCTCCGCACACTGCTTTCTTGGGAGGAGCAGCGCCGTGCAGCAGGCGAAGTTGCCCAAGCGGCACGGGGCAGTGAAGCCGCGGGAATCATCGTCTGCGGGGTGCCAAGCCCGAAACATGCAGACAAGCGGCCAAAGCAGCCAGTCTTCGTGGGCTCCTGTCGTTCTTCCGTGGGCGTGCAGGAGGCTCGCAGGAATCCGCAGCAAATCAGCCACACCAGCCATGCAATCTATCGAATGACTACGGGACTCGCACCCTGACGCTACAAATCCATCAAGACTCTTCGCGAAACGACGTTAGTCCGAAGTCCTCACGCAGCACTGTAGATGTTGGCGATAGGGACAAACCCCTCTCTCGTGCTGTGCCATGCTGCTGGGTCTGGTGCGATCTGCACGACATCAGGGTCTTTTGGGACAGCTACGCCAGCGAAACATCAGGTTCCTGGTTTGCTGCACTTGCAGGTACGGTTAGCTTCGCACGTTTCCTGGAAGAATCAATCTGATCAGGACCGCGAGAGCTTACTTGCCTTGCCTTGCATTGGCTACACTGGCAGCTGCTCCGTTGGCTCTGTCTTCTCTGGCTTTCTCCGGCGAGAAGCCGGGTGTGTGACTTGGAGCAAGCAGCATTTTCGTTCACTCTGTGAGCGCTGGAGACTCGAGCTGGTGTCTACAGTGTCAGAGGAAGCGGGCTCGAGGCGGCCAGCTGCGGTGCTTGGCCTGTGAGGAAGGCGTGAATGAGAGGTTTACACATAACGGGGCCCAAAACCATCGCCTGTAGTGGGAGCCTCGACACAGGCCAGGCATCTCTGGGCAGCTTGCGCATCAACTTCTGCGGCCGTCCTGCAACAGGCGTGCTCTTCTGTGCATAAGCGCGGACAGTTCCCGCACCCTTTGTTTTGCCAGGCCATCTGATTCACTGCTGAGGCTATACACCAGTCTTCTACGATGATCCCGGCACGAACACTGCGTCTGTAAATGCTGGTGACTACAATTTGCCTCTTGGAGGCGAAGTGGGGTTTCTTGCGGAATCATTCGATGAAGCATTTGAGTTCGTGAGCGGTGAGCGAGGTATGTTGGTGGTGGCGCTATCAACCTTGCCTTCTTAAAGGAGCTGGGTCTTCCCCGATCGAACAAGTACCTAGACTTGCACAAGGCGGAATTGAGGGCACCTTCAGACCCTGATGTACCCAGTTTAGAGCAGAAGGGCTTGGGTTTTTTGTTTTGTTTGTGTGCCGGGCTGAGCAGGCGATGTTGAAGGCCGCTTCCAGCACACCTGGCCAGCTGGTTGCCAGCTCAGCGCTGCCAGGGACGGAAGTTGACGCTCGTCTGGCTTGGGCTTAATCTACTTGCCTCGGCAGCCTCATGGTCGGTGGCGAATTCTTGCACGAAAAGGGGATGGAACTTTGTCTGGGTAAAACCCTCATCAGAACGCACACAACAACCCTGAACACACCCTGAACCCTAAACTGCGCATTGAAGCAGACACCTCTGTCAGTGAAGCCTGCTTGGCGCCCAGGACGCTTTTCTATCCGAGCTGGGCCTGATGGCGTCCTTCGCTTCTTGGTGCATACTTCAGGGATGTTAAGGGTTATTCTTAAGGGTTATCCTAACGGACATTATGAGAGTTACCATCGGGGTTACTGCAAGGGTGACAATAAGGGTTGCTGGAAGGTCTAGCTTTGGAGAGTGGGGTGCTGTCCTTGGCATCTAGGCTCGTGTACCCGCTGTCAACGGCCCCGATGCTGTCGTTGGAGCAGCATTTCTGGATGTTTTGGGACCTGAGCATCGCCCACGCAGTCCTGACCCTCAGAATCCTCATCGTGCCGCGAAGTGTCACGCCAATTCTACACCAAGAATTCGTGCTTGGGTTTCAAGGCGCAAAGAACGTGGCGATGCTGTATGTGGTGGGTCCGAAAGGTGGGTCCGAGCTTTCTGTCGGTTCTCGCCTTGTCATTTCAAGTTGCTATGGAGGCACGGGAGCTACAGGGGGACAAGGCCCCACCGTGGACTCAAATGCGGCTTTCCTGCAGAGCGTTGAAGAGATGGCTGCTAACGCACTGTTGGCAGTGGCAGAATACAATTCACTGCTCGACGAGGAGCTGGGCTTAAGGACACAGGCTTTATCCTTCGGAAGTCTGACAGTCCTCTGGAGGAGACGCTGCCCAGAATCCAAGAAGTTCAGTTCTGCCACCAGACTGTAGACGGATCACATCTCGTACGAGAACAGAACTGTAATTCTCCACGTTTGTCCGCCGTCGGACCGGGTATGCAACAGCAAAGGTTTAGTATCTGGTGGCGTGTACATGCACCCCGAGAGTTCCAAGCTCGATGTGGCGGCGGCCATTGTGAGAGGTTTACGACGGGCTGCCGAGACGAAAGCGGCTCCGACGGTGACTTTTGCGAAGTTTGATCCTGCATCTGACAGCCCGGCCTGGCATCGTGTTTCAGGTTAAGCCGGTGTCGCATGATGGTTCTACTGCCAAGGTGAGATTCGCCTACGATTCCAACTCATTTGAGGATGCAGTCGGAATCGAAGAGCCTGGCATCTTCAAGAGTTGAAAGTCCTCGTAAAAGTGACGCTGGGCTTTCGTTCTTGACTTAGAGGCAGAGGCTCTTGGCCAAGAGAAGGCGAGAAGAAAAGATGCGGGCAAGATACCGGCATCCGGCACTCTCGGGAAAAGCCCGATGCAAGCAGATGCAACCGGCAGCTATGCCTTCGTGCTCATGAGGTCATGATGATGCAGCCTATGGTTGCCAGGGCACGAAGGCCAAAAGTCATGAGGTGACATGACATGACATGGCATGACATGAATTCTGTCCATATCCGCCAATACAAATGTTTCAGGAGTCGCGGCGACTCCAGCGTGAACTGATTTCTGAGGCTTTCGAGAAAACCCAGGCCCACAGCTCAATACCTTGGGGTTCTGGAAGTGCTTACTGACGAGTTCACTCCGTACCTGGGCGGGTTCATAGTCGCCACAGCTGCTACTGGTAGTCTGCCATCAGGGAGACATCGCGATCATTGCCAGCGGCGGGCTGCGCAATGCCAGGGATGCTCTCGATGCGGCGCCTCAGCTGACCCGTCTCAGCCCGACGCGTCTCCTGCATCCGCCGAACTCCATGCTAGATCCCACGCGAAAACGGCGTCGGAGCCCGCAACATTGGTGATTTGCGGACGAACAGAAGCCAGAGGAAGCAAAGGGGTGCAGACCACGGACCGACAGGGTCAGGGCATTCGGGTTCGAGAGCAAGTTTGCAACAACCAAAGCACGACTACCGCCACCGCAACGACCACTGAGTGACCACTTCGACAAGCATGTCTGGATATTCTCATAAAAAATCAGGCCGAACGGTTCGGCCCGTTGGATTTTTGGGTCTAGGTTTTAACATGTCAAACTGTTTTCCCGCACCCTTTCGTTTCGTGAAATCCTACATCTTAAAACTTGTTCTGGTAGTAGAAGGCCGATGGAAGCGGTCATATTCTGATTCGGAGTCTGCTCGCCCCAGAGTCGTCGCCGACTCCTACCGACATTGAATCGGCACTTGCTGTAGAACATCTATGTCCATATCTATGCACGAGAATCCTTTGTAAAGGGCTTGGCATCAGAGCACTACAGCAGCAACCGACATTTGGTAGTTGCTCGGCATGGGCCATCTTCTAGTCTGCAAGCAAGGTGGAAGCTGGTGCCACTGCAGCTCTTCCGCACAGGGCTGCCTCATGCGTGTAGCCAGTCCAACGACTCATGCTGCTACAGAGCGATTCTTCTCGGGAGGTGGTGCAGATCTCCACACTTCTTCTTGAGGAAGGCCTCAAGAAGACCGTACTCTGTACACTGTGCGCTCTTTCTGCACCTTCGCTGCCACATCCACTATGCGATCAGAGCCAGGCCCTGTCGCATGCCGCCAACTGAAGGATGGGATGGCGCAGCTTCTAATGCAGGAGGCAGAACACCTGGGTCTGGGAGGGTGCAATTGCCACTAAGTTCTGCTTGCGACCGATTGTATGTCCAGCTGAGCGAGGCGCTGAGGCTCTGCGAAGCAGAGCTGCGTTTCGCTCGTGGCGCCGACTCGTAGAAGTGTATCGCGAGTATCGTTTAAAGTGGCTTGGGCTTCGGGGATCGCGTGCTTCCGAACATTTCGATTGCAGTGTCCGTCGCGTGACGACGTACTGCAAGGAAAGACAATCCACGCTTTGAAACAGAACAGAGCTTGATGTCCGCAGTGCTTACAAGTTCTGTTCGGTGCCGTTGGCTGCTTTTTCGCCATTGAGTTGCTCCTTCCACAAATACCTCGTGCCACTGCAAGTCTGGATTCAGAACGGACTGCATGCCCGCCTGAACCATTCTCGCTGTTGCTTGTTTCGGAGTCAGTAGTGCGGTTGACACTGCTGCGGGGTAGCTTTACAGAGGCAGCCACAACATGGACGAAGGGCAGTCTGTATTCAGTCTTCAGTTGCCGATCGATGAGCAGCATGTGAATCCAATGAGAGGAGGTGGGAGGGAGGGAGGATAGGAGGAGGAGGAGGAGGATATCGAGGATACAGGAGAAGCAGCCACCGTGTCCGGCGTGGCGGTGTTTGTGGTATTGTCGTGTGTCGGCGTCACACCCTGCAGGGCCACTTGAACTTGAAGTCTGTGGTGGGCTCTGCTGTTCTGCGAAGAACGGGCTTTTCAGCAGCAAGAGTGTTCGGCTTGCTATACAGCATCCAATTCATTCAAGCAGCAGAAGCCGAGGAAAGACCAAGCAAAAGAAGAGGCCCCTCATTACCGAACGAGTGCTTAGTCGGTTTGCAGATTAGAACTCTTCTGATGTTGCTTGCAGTGTGCAGGAATCCCTGGAAGCCAAAAGGCACATGATGGAGGACACATCCCGATCTCCGCGTCGAAGATCGCTTGGGCCAGAGACGAGCAGCCCCAGTAGAGACCGCAAAGTTGACGTGCTCTACATCGGTAAGAAGAGCCCAGAAAAAAGAAAATTTAATGATGGGGCCAGGTGTGTGTGTGTGTGTGTTTGTATGCAGCGCATTGCTTCATTGTCGCAGTCCACCACGTGAGAAAAAAGACCTTGCAAAAGACCCCATGTCCACACCGCTCTTACCTGAACTTTTCCGGCCAGTTCTACAGCAATGTCGTGCGCAGCATGAACGAGTATGCCGCAATCTCAGAACAGTGTGTTTCTTTAACTTGTGGTAGTGTGGAGGAGGACAGCTACATGTGAGCCAGGATGTTAACTTGGAAGCAGTTGCTTTCACGATTGACACCTGCGCGGCAGGCACGCTGGGAGGCATTATGGAATGGTTCACGGTTCACTGATGCATCAGTCACTCTAGACTCTAGACTGTCGTTGGAGGCTCTCACCACGGTCATGGTTAGAGGTCTCGGATATGATGCAGCGCAAACTCAATCACTCAGGCTTAAACGGGCGGCCTATTGGAGGGGCTGCGGTGATTTTTAATCCACCGATGGTGCTACGTACAAAAAGCTTTCTTGGGCGTCTATGCGAAGAGCAGCCTTCACGATCCGACACCACGCTGCCCTGCAAAGGGTATAGCTCCGAATCAGAGGTTCATGCAAGCTCCGAGATGCACAACTCGAAGGGATGTCGAGGTCCTCCTCTGCCAGTTAGCTTGAAACGTAAAGCTTCGAATGACAGAAAACCAAGACAAGCGTATTACTCAATCCATCAGCTTGCCCCTGGTTGGTAGTTCGCTATCACACAGACGGGCACCCGGTGTACACGAAATCGGGAGGTGGGCTGAGGACCCTGGAACTTCCAACTGAGGAACAAACACCACACACTTGGTGGTGAGCATCTTGTGAAGAGACAACATGATAAGACTTGGCAGGTCCCGTTGTCGTTACACTCTAACTAGTTTGCACTTGCAGTGATTGTTCTGCTTCGAAGAAGCCAAAATAGAGAGTTTCAGCTTCCCTTCAGATCCCTGTTGCAGGCCCGGATGCCATGGTCCCGTTGAGCGACCAGGTGGCCAGATATACGGCGGCTCGGCTCGGCCATGTCAGGTTTCGAGTCCGTTTGACAAGGAGCCCCACCAGAGTCCAAGTCCCAAAGCTTTCCTTGAGACTCAGGTCCGCACACTGATGCGGCATGTGCCTGAGATGGGATCCCGCCTTCTCCAGTCTGAAATTCGACATTTGGCCGTGTCGAGGACGCTGCCTCCAGCAACCGGAGCGGTGCTGCTTCTAGCTGGGGAGGTAGCCCCTGAGGAGGCGCCCGGTCGGAGTCACCTGAGTCGCTGTCTCATGCTCCTTTGTGCCGGCAAGTCACCCAGGCTGTCCGCAATGCGAAAGCCGTGGCATTCTTAGCAGCAGTCACGACGAAGAACTGTGAACCCGCATAGATTGCAGTTGTGGGTTTTTCTGCGATTAGTGATTCTCGTGAGAGGCATGAGAGCACGTGCGCGTCACTCCGCGACGGGGTCAACTAGATTCCAAGGTGCAAGACGAGGCTGCAGACATGACATGGGAAGTGGCACCTGTGTGCGCCTCCATCATTCCGAAAATGTTGGTGAGTGGCTGTCTTCTCGGCAAGTTGCGAGAAGGTACGGCACAGGGCTTCTGAATCCGGTGATCAGTGCGTGGGCCAGTGGTGAGGAAGGACTGCGGACTGGGATGGGAAAGGTTTGCAGAAACGACAGCTAGCGGCATGGACACATTCGGGTGCTTGCTGAGACACAGCTCGGGAACTGCTGCAACGAACACCCGCCCTGTTTGGTTTGTTCCGAGCTTTTCGCTTGCAAGCCTTTCCTGATTGGTATCGCAATGCCTTGACTGCTTTCGGGATGCTTTCACGCGGGAATGATTGTCATGTCTTGGCTCAGCAGATGTTCACTGCACAGTAGCGAGGTTGGGCCGGCGGGCTTCTACCAGCTATGAGCCACAATTATGCAGACCTCCATCCCATGTGGGTGGTGAAGCTGACGGACATTCTAAAAATGCCAGAGGGACCTCCTCCAGTCCACGAGGAGTTGCAGAAAGCTGGTGTGCTCGTGCTGCATGAGCTCCATTTCTCTACGATTTTCGTGTCCCATCAGTGGCTGGGTGCAGCACATCCGGATTATGCTGGCAATCAGTTCCGTACGTTACGTGTTTGCATTGAAACATCCTGAGTGGTAGCCTGAAGCTTGCACCAGGAAGTGCTGACACAGGTGGAATAATGGGCGCTTGGCAGCACGGGCTGTCACCGTCAGAGGTCAGCAAGATGCGTGGCTCATATGTTTGGTTTGACTGGTTTTCGATTCCGCAGCGGGGAGATACTTATAACTTCGCTTTGGCAGTGCAGTCAATACCTTCCTTCGTTGATGCTTGTGACTTTTTCGTGGCCTTGGTGCCGACAATTCCTCACTTTGACACGGGCTTGGATTGTAACTTCGTTTCCTGGATCGCAACCAGACCCCGGCTTGGCAACATGTTGCTCCTTTCCACTTTAGGTCCGTGTTTTTTGCAGGACTTCGGGGCCTGTAAGAGTCCCTAAATCCCTAAACCCCACGGCCAAAGGGGCTTCAAGGACAGGGGATGGTGCCGCGCCGAGATGTGGTGCAGGCTTCTCTGTGATCGACCTACCAGTCCTATTATTGTGATCTTGGATTACGACCACGCAATTTATGCGATGCCATCCCAGTGCTTGCAGTACCCACCAAACACCGGAAAGTTCAGCGTGCCCGCAGATCGGATCGAGGTCAACAAGTTTATTCGAATTGCCCTCCGCAACAAGATTGGCCAACTTGAGATGAGGACTGCTGCTGTTGACACCTGCCGGTACTTCAAAGCCAGATTTGAAGACATTCTGGGCCTGCCACCTGCGAAGCGGAATCCCAGTTCTTTTGCTTCCCACTTCGGACTTGGCTCGCGAGAACAGGCTGTTGACGAGAACACTTTCTCTATGAGTGCTGTCGCATGTGCGGTGCTCTCCAGAGATGTGAAGATGCTGGGATGGCTGCTGCGTGCAGGATCTTCCTTCCAAAAGCGGCTTGATGCTATGACAGATGTTGGGATTTCTCCGGGCTGGACTCCTCTGCACCTTGCTGCCGAGCTTAGCTGCCAGGACTCCGCCCCTCTCGAACAGCTCCTGACAATGCGCGCAAACCCCAATACGACAGATGCAGCCGGCATCTCGGTCTTGGCAGCCTGCAGTTCTGGAGAGGCTGTCGAGATGCTGGTACATTTTCGAGCCGACGTGAACCTTCGTCGGTCTCCAAGCTTTAAGACGGCCTTACAGGGCAGTTGTGCGCGCTTCAACGAGAGGGAGGCAGTTGCAGCATTGATCGAATGCAGAGCCCACGTCCACCGCACAGAGCTTTGCTGTTTGGCCATGGCTGGAACCATGCGGCCCCACGCAGTGCAGCTTGCGCAGCTGCTGCTGTCGGCCAGGGCCGAGGTGAATGCAAGGCCACGGAGCTCCGGCAGAGAGAGGTTCATGGAGCTGGCCTGCAGAGCATGGGCCGTCGTGGGAGAGCCTCCTATAGCTGTAAGGTATCTGGCAGAGAACAGCAGCACTGCACTGGGCCATGCATCTTTCTGGGGCAGTGCCAACCTAGCTGCCTTCCTGCTTGGAGCAAGGGCAGACCCTGGAGAGCGCAACAGTCGTGGATGCTTGCCAGCAGAGCGCTGCTTTGAAAGCCGTTTTTGTGTGATCAATCTGACAAGCATGAAGCAAACACAAGACTGTAGCTGAAGCTCGCAATGAATTGTAGGAAATACCCTGGCTAAAGGATGCTTGAGCTCAATGCAGGATACAGGATCGCTTCTGGTGAACGTAAACAGGCAGCAGCAGACAAAGACAGCCGGTATCCTCCTCCTGCCCCCTCCCTTTGCTCTCCTCCTCGTCCTCATTTTGATCCTCATTGTCATCGGAATCATCTACGTAGAACCCAGGTCAATCTAGGTCTTGATGTCATCCTCCTCATCATCATCATCCTCCTCCTCCTCGTTTGTCCAGCTTGGCAGAGTTCAAGCATGTCCTCAGAGAGGGGGAGAGGTACTCGTTTGAACACTCGTATGTACTGCTGGCAGGATGCAGTTGTATGTTCGGGACATTCGGGGCACCTCAATCTATTCATCGGATTCCAGCACTGGAAGATCCTTCAGAGTGTGTCCTTGGGCAGCAGATCCATACAAGCCCACCTGACGCCGAGCGAATCCTCAACAGAGGGTGTAGAGAGAGAGAGAGAGTGCCCTCCAGCAGCTGTCAGTACAGAGATCCTTCGAAGCCAGCATGGGGGGCATTGTTCAGGGTCTCAGTGTTCAGGGAGGTTCTTGGTACCTTAATGGGGGCCCGTTCGTTCAAGCCTCGCACTTTCACCCCGCTCGTCGTACAGCCACTAACCCAGTGTGCGCTAGCGGTTGGTAACCGCCGTCCCTCTTGGCTGCGTGGAAGAAGTGTGTGTGTGTCACGAGGTTTGCCCGTGCCTCTGACCGCTTAGTGAAGTGAAGAGAGGGCCTTTCTTTCCTCTTGCTGGCGGCCGACCGAACTTGTGCTGTCAAGGAACGAGAGAAATAGCGAACTGCAGAGATACTGTGCCGACAGCTGCTGTCAGGAAACACGCCCTTGCAGCTGGCGCGACATCAGCGCATCCGCCACATCCTGCAATCCCCGCTGACGGAAGATGATTCAGATGATGCAGGAATTTACGGGCATTTGAATTCAGATGCCGTAGTCTCTCCGACTAACTCCATGAAGCTAGACTTTGGTGCTGGGCTGCGGGTTTCGAGACGCATGTCAAACACATCTTCGCGGTCCCACTTCGAAGCCATTCAATGTAGCCTGGACTCTGAACATGATTCATTTTCTATTTAGGTGGTTCCACCTCAGGAGCCAGCTACTTAAGCAATATTTCTCCTACTGTTTCACCTTCCGCATCGCACAAACAGCAGGGGTTTTAATGCCCAGCTTGAGATGCGCCGATGTGACATCGAGGACTTGGTTTGCCCTACCATGCCCTAGTAGAGACTCTGCTGACTGGCTGGAGGCAGTCAGTAGAGCCTAGGGCTTTTCCAGGTCACAGAATTTGGACACTGAGCATGACGCAAAACACTTGTCTGTCGCTTTGCTGGTGGCATTCGACGGACGTGCAACCTGGAGACGTGCGAATGCCAGGCTTGCTGGATGCCTGCAAGTCTGCGCAGCTGGCAGATGCTGAGTCACCTCGGTAAGTTTCTCGCTTTTCTCCACCGGCATCGTCCAATCAGTTCGAAAAGGAAGGACCGCATAGGGCATGTCGGCCACATCAACTCATTGCAAGTTTGGATCAGGTGCTGGTGCCGATAGCATAAATTTGATAGGTTCCGGCGCTCGTTTAGGGGGAAAGTGTGGGAAGAGTACCATGCAAGACAGATCTCGACGGCAGCTGTGTCCAGCCAAAGGTGTGGGTCGGTACGTGCGAATGAAGTAGCAGCTCCAGGTAGCTCAGAGCTCGAGCGCACCCAGGAGAAGTTATCTTTCTAGTTGAGGGCTTCGGCTCCACGCAGGTTTGATCCGACACTGCGAAGTGGCCGGCAGCAGCCCTTGTGTGATGTAGTCGTAGTCACAGCTACTGTCAAAGCTTATCGCCGCAAAACATCTCTGGGTCTTCCGGATGTTGCCTGCGGACGCTGCAGCTGTGCTTGGACGCGATGGGTGCTTTCTGGAGATGGCTTCAGGAGATAGGATTGCTGCGCCTGGTGCTGGGGGTTGGCAGGAAGCCGCTCTTCGAGTATGATGATCACTATGTGATGTTGTGACTTTGCTGTTATTGGCCAACAGCTCTCCTTTTCGGGTCACCTTGACGGGCATCGCTTAGGGCCCTGGAGGGCTGTCTCGGACCGCACGCTGGCGACGTTTGCCGTCTCTGTGTCACGGCCCACTGAAACCACGAAACTGCGAACGTCTCGCACACTTGGGAGGTACGATGTCGCAAACTGAATCCAGTGAAGGAGAACCCAAAGATGCCTCCAACAACGTCAGGTCCGCTTGGGGATCCTCCGTGGCGGTTAGGACCCGTCAGGGTGTGGTCAGACCTTTGGGCTCGCGCCCTGGTGATGGGTTGAAGTCTGCCCATTCGCTTCTTGCCAAACCGAGTGGGCCCGATCTGGCGGCTTGTGGGGAGGCTCAAAAGTGTATGGGGCAGTGGGTCGGTTGGTGTCCTGTGCAGTCGCGTCGTCTGGCCAGGTTAGAGTTGAGCATCAGGCTGTTGGCATGCTTCCTAACCCTGAACTCGAAACGGCCTTACATCCACCATTCCCAAACTCCCAACCCCTCAACTCCCGCACCCCTAGACCTTATTTTTTAAACCCCCACACACCAAAAAACCCAGTATCTCAACCCCCAAAACCACAAACCGCAAAAATCACCAAAGGAACGACTTCGGACGGAACCACTTCTACCGGGAAGCACTCGAAGCCTTCTTGGCGAGGTGGGGCGAGAAATCCCAAAGACTGCTTTGTTCTAACAAGAACAGGCTGTTGCCGTTCTTCTTCTTCTTGAATATTATATGTTTTTCAAGTCTATCAGGGCCTCTACAGGGCTCTAGTATCAGGCGGCCTTCGACACGCCCTGCCGAATCTTGAGAGATATATGTGATAACATGAGATATTATAAGACTAGTTTAAACGAGGAAAGGCAAGCTCAGACATATACAGATACATTCATGCACATTCATGCGCACATACCGACGTAATGATTGCCTATCCACCTCGCTGCCTGACTGCCTGCCTACCTACTTACCTATGTACGTGCGTAAGTATGTATAAAAACATGTGTACATGATCTGCGCACATATACACATGTAGATGTATATATGTAATTGTGTCTGTCTGTGTCTCTGTCTCTCCGTCTGTCTGTCTGTCGGTTGGTAGGTCGGTCGGTCGGTCTGTCTGTCTGTCTGTCTGTATGCATGTATGCATGTATGCATGTATGCACGTATGCATGTATGTATGTATGTACGGTCCGTATGAATGTATGCACGTATGCACGTATGCACGTATGTACGTACGTATTTACGTATGTACGTATGTACGTACGTATGTACGTACATGTGTATGTATGCATTGCATGAATGGATGGATGGATGGATGCAAGGACCAGGAGTGACTTATCGAGAAATCGGAGTATCAACGCACGAAGCCTCAACTTTCCGAGTTCCCCTAAACACTAAACCCTGATCCCTAAACCCTGCCATCGGAGTATCAATGCACGAAGCCTCAACTTTCCGAGTTCCCCTAAACCCTAAGCCCTGATCCCTAAACCCTGCCCAGTTGTCCTGGCTGTGCGGTTCTAGACCTCGGAGCCGGCAGCGGGCTGCTGGCTATCCTGGCGGCCCGGGGAGGATCCTTAGCAGAGTAAACCGTGAGCTTTCGGAGGTTGGTGCCTTTTGGATTTCGGGTTTAGGGTAAGTTTTTATTATTTGAACTTTAAACCCTATTCCGAGGGTTGAACCCTTTCTTCAACTGTCGAGCTAAGGATCTGAACAGGTCTGGGCCATAGAGGCGTGGCCTGGCCGAGTGTTCAGGGGTCTTAGTGACTTAGATTTAGGGTTGAGGGACTGGAGTTTAGTGGATTCAGGGTTTCGAGTTTAAGGACCTGGGGTTTGGTGGATGTAGGGTTTTGCCAGGTCTTGGGGAAGAAGGGATGTCACGGCCTAAAGACCAGGATGGAAGGGATCAGGGTTTTTGGTTCGCTTAGGGTTCAGGGGGTTTACGTTCAGGTTTGAGTTTGGGGGTTTCGAGGCTCAGGGTTCAAGGAAGGGTTCAGAGGTTCCGGAAGCTCCGCCAAGCTCAGGAATCCACATCTCGCAGAGCTTGCAACAAGGACTCTGGAGCGCAACAGAGAGCTTTATCCAAAGACAAACATGAGTGTCATCGCGCAGCTGTCAGCGCAAGTTGATGCTGATGCTCTCGGGCACAAAGCTGACTTGTTGGTGACGGAGACTTTTGGCACCATGATGCTGGGCGAGGGAGTGCTGACCTTCGTGTCAGATGCAAGTGCCTTGAGCTGTGGTTTTGGTATCTCCTTTTTTCTTGCTCCTTGAAGTTTGTGGTTGTGCTAGTATTTGCTGGTCTGCGAAAGTCTTTTATTAACCAGAGACCAGAGGCAAGGAGATCGTCTCTTGAAGGAGGGCGGCCAGATCATCCCTGCCGGTGGCTGCCAGTACGTGACTCTGGTTCAGATGTCGGAGCCCTTGTGGTCGCCTCGACCCTGGCGTGGCTTCAATCTGAGCCGACTGGAGGACCTTCAGGACACGGTATACTGGAAGGCCATGGCCGACCCAAACAAGCCAGATTTGTTTTTGATATTTGCTTGGGCGAAAGCTTGCTCACTCTTTCAAATTCTTTCAATACGTGATTATGGGCTGTTGTAGCTTGGCATGCAGATCAGAAACGTGAATGCCCGTGAGGCTATGGTTGGTGCCTCCAGCAGCCAGTACATCAAGCTGAGCATGCGCACTTGCGTGTTGGAGCTCGACCTTTACGAGGCAACGCCAGAACAGGTTCCAAAGAATCGCACGTTTTGGATCCTGCCTGAGTTCTTCTCCGAGTCTCCCAACTCTGGGTATTTGCGAGTGATGCAAGACGAATACTAAGCAACGCCTGAGCAACTCAGGATTGAAATGCAGCAATCAGGCACCATCGATGCCGTGGGAAACCTACCTGCGTGATTAATAGTTCATCCTTTGGCAGATGCCCTGCAGACGTGCATTCTCGCAAGGCCCTGTTTGATTGGGATATTTGGGCAGACCGGAGCAAAAAACAGGCGGAAGCTGAGAACATCAAATTTGGAAGACGGCTCACGTTGCTCTTGCCAGGTGTTGAGTACTGCTCAAGGCTCTCGCAACTTTGCAGGTGATGCAGCTCGGCACGAGATACGCTTCTCTGTGTGAGCTTTCGTGCATCCGATGATAATTTCCTCTGACAGGTCGCGTGGGGATGGTTGCTGCAGCTGCAGGAGACAACCCGAGCCTTCGTGCCATCTATCTAATACTGGTATGGCTCTCTCAGGAGTGTGCTGAGCCTCTCTACAATGTGGTCTCTTGTAGCTTCATGTCGCATGGCGCCGTTGTCTGGAAGGAGGAAGCTGCCGAGGGCTGGCGCTTCGGAGATCATCCGAGGAGACTGAAAGTTAAGGCCTTCAGCGCTTTCGGGCAGCAACGGCCCAAAAAAGTTTCCTCGGCAGCGATTGCAATCGCTGTGAGGCCGGAGACTGGGTTCAGGTTGCCGTGGAGTTCATCGCGTGAGGTGCCAAGTTGCGGTGGCACAGAGGTGCCCAAGAGAGTCCAGCCTGCGGGACTGAGGACCGGCATCAGCATGCACCTCCGGGCTCGCTCTGTGGATCCAGTTCGAGGTGCTGCAGACCTCACTAAGGCAAAGGCACAGTTCTTTGCAGCTTTGGCAGCTAGCAGCGAGGCCGCGAGGAGGACAGCATGCTGCCGCCCATCAGCTCACCGTCCAGGCGAAGAGCATCGGCGGATCGCAGCACATTGCACTGCTTTGCCGACTTAGCTGTTAGCTGTGAGGCTACATGGAATTCCACGGCAAACCATCAAGGAGGCCAACGAGTGGGTGCCTCAGAGGCGGAACCATGTGGGGCCTTCTCAAACCACTCACAGACTGCCACACAAATTCCGGTCCGAGCGGTGGCGAGATTGGCTGAAGGTTCTTGCTTCCGGTTGCCGGGGATCAGGAGCGACATGACTTCTATGTCCGTGCCTGAGCTTCTCCGATTGAGCACCGCTGTGCGACACTCATGCACTCCATGGAAGGCTGAGGCTTTGCAGAGTGCAGCTTAGTCCTCAGAAGCCTTGCCGCATGAGCAAAACTTCGGCAGCGAATCCTGATCGTGTCCATTAGGGGTCCACCTGTGTGAGGTCCGAGAGCTGGAAGGCCGGCCTCATACATTGCTGGACTGCAGCGGGAACGCAGGGTTGCGTGGGCTCCGAGAGGGTCAGGGAACCGTGCTTTCGCACATTCTTGGTGGCGGTCTCTTCCTTTGTGGGGCTTGAGGCCTGGGTTCTATGCAGCCAAACACGGCTTACTGCGTTCTTTGGTGATGCCCGGACAGGCCCTCAAAATATGTCACCGTCGGAGGAGCGATTGCGTTGTTTTGGGGTGGGCTGAGGCTCGGAGCATGTCGCCTCCATACTGCGACAAATCGCCGAGGAGCACTGGATGATCATGATAATCTAGAGCGGCATCTATGGCATCTGAAGCTCGTTGGTCACCTTGCGTGTGCAGATGAGTGCTTCTCCAAAATCTGGTAACATCGGGTCTGCCAGAAATCCTATCGTTTACAGGGGCCTTTCTGTCATGTCAGGCTGTGATTTGAATTTGGATTCAGAAACGAAAGCTCATCATTCCGAAGCAGGCTCGGCCTCGGTAGAGAAGAGAAGGAAGCCGGAACCCAAAGCTAAAGCCTCAAGGCCTAAAGCTCCCTTTCAGCTGCTTTCGTGATGTCTTCTTGTCTCGGTTACTTTCCGACAGAGCTTCTGCAGCGTTCCAGACTTGGCTTGCAGTCTGTCCGCTTCGCTTGCAGGAGAACGGAGTGGAGGGAGCCGAAGCAGAGAGCCGAGATTGAGATGCCTCGAAGTACTCAGCCGACGGGTCCCCAGGCCTAGGATGCATGAACTTGCAGGTCTTCGCCGGGGATCCACGAGAGATGCCGGGCGCTGAAACAATTCAAGACCGGCGAGCATTAATTCGCGGTGCCGGGTGAGTCGGAATGTTCCCCTGCTAGAGGTTTGATGTGCTCCTGCCAGAGGGTAGGCGGGCAGACATTGTGGTGGTGGATCCCCCAGGCCCGTCGCATGTCCCCTCACCGGGTCTCTCCGACTTTAATCTTTTTGGCACTTTGATATTTGCAGGCACGCCGCTGCACGGTCGGAGCCCTTTTGCAATCCTACCCGCCCTTCGCAAGGAGCTGCTGCAGGCTCGGGCTTTTCGCCCCCCCTCACCAAGTTTGGAGTTTGACAGTTGCGCCTTGCGCTACGTCGTGTTGCAGCGCTCTGCGTAGGACAAGGGCCTGGTGGTACCGCCGCTTGCGTGCTTCGAAGTAGGGCTCCTCGAGAGTCTGGAGCTCAGAAGCTCGCCCGGGGGGCTCCTGGGCTCCTCCGCCCTTCCCGGCCCTTCCCTTCTGAGGCCAAGAGCTCTCGCAGATGTTTTCCATTCCGAATGGAACCTGGGAGGAGGTGCCGCGCTGCATCACACTGCAACGTCGCCTGCTGGAGCTGCTACTTTGTTTGCTTGCAGGTGGACCTGCAAGTGTGGAACGAAGAGGCGGGCTGCTGTGGCAAGCACTGGTCCAGACTTCTGCTTGGCCATTGACTTCGTGGTTGCTGCAGGCGAGGCGGCAGGGTCTTCTGGGCCGACTGGTCAGTGCCTTATATATGTATGACACATGAAGAGTGTCTAATCACGGCACCAAGAAGGAAGTTGCATGACGTGTGCTGTGTCTTCTCGATGCCTCTTGTGCAGAGGTGCCCTACACGAAATGGCTTGGTGGTCATTCCACATTGCGGCGCAGGCAAGAGCAGTCCCTTGTCTTGCTTCGAGCTTCGGCACCACCTCCACTACAGTAACCAGAATGTATGACAGATGGCTGTCGCAGCCGCAGTGCGTGTACCACGTAGCCGGCGGCTTAGCATAGTCTATCCTGCAACTGCATGTTCATGTACGAGTATTCGGCGGCGAGGATTTGAACAATTATGGGCGAGCTCCCATTTCGGGAGAGGCTGGGGCTCCCATAGCATAACGATGGCCCCTTTCAGTCGGTTGTTTTCTCTGGTAACTGCTGTCCGTGCTGTCCAGACACAAGCATCTGCCGGACCGACATAGATGGATGATTGCTTGTCATGTTGTGGAATGGCGTTTCTTTCAGAGGCCCTCCCTTGACAGAGTCCTTTGTTAGCTTCTGCTGTTGGAGCTGGCTTCTGTGTCTTGCACGATCGAGCAGATCATGCCAATCCTCGCCTCATTGCGATCATGTAGACCGCGTTGGTCCAGCAGTCGCTCCAGTCGTGTCTCTCAAGGCGTGTTGCTTGAGACCTGAAGTTCCAGTCTCCAGGAGACGTTTTGGCGGTCGCTCGCCATTGAAGCGGCTGGTTTTGTGCATGCTATTGTGGGACGCTGGGTGGCACCTCGGCGGCTCTTGGTGGACTGCTTGCCGCTTGCCATGACTCGAAGCGACTCGCAGTCCGGAGGTTTTTGCTGAGAAGGGGCCTGCAGCACGGCGACTCGGAGCCGAGAGTGCCCACGCTGGCTTGACCTCGCTTGTCGTTACCTCCACTTCTGGTCTGAAGCCATCAGCCTTGCTACAGGGATGGCAACAGTGAGAGCCTGTAGAGCCCGTCCTGAAGGTACTTACGAGGGAAGGGACCTGACTTGGCCGCAGTACGCCAGATCCTCGGCTGTGACCAAGCAGGTGTTTGGGGCTTGAGAATCTCTTGCAGCGAGCGAGCTCCACTACAGGTCCAAGCGGTGGCCAGGGCCGACACGAACCTCGGTGCCTCGGACTTTGATTCTATCAAGCAGCTATTTAGGTGACTGCTTGCTGCACTAGTCTCGAGGGGCTCGGATGAGTTGCGGTGCAAGTTGCCAGGTCTGCTGGAACCCCTACCCGTCGAAGCAGGTGCTGTGCAGCAGCTAAAGGTCACTGTGCGGCTTGGAGCAGCCAAGGCCGAGTCAAGCAGGGTCTTGCATGAGCCTTGCATGTTTCATGCTGAATGCAGGCTTCCCGGCTTCCCACTGCTCGCCAGAATGCGTCAGGTGACAGGATCCGCTGGCCCGGAATTTGCTTTGCAGCTTGTTGGAACCGATCAAGACGATGTTTCTGCAAGACGAGGCAAGGAAGCCTGTAGATTCTCTGTCTTGCCGGTGTCCCGAACTTGTACTTAGGTGATTCTGGGAGAAGGGCCGGTGAAGCGTCCACCGAGCTCTAGGGGCCGAAAAGGCGAAGCCCGCGATGGAAGCGCTCCACGGGGTCATGGCACGGTGCGCAGGATGCATGAAGTGCTGCAACATGCAGGCCCAAACAGATCCAGTAATAGCGTAGATCTAGATAGAGTTTACATGCTCCGTCACTTTTGCAGAGCCGAAGAGCAGAATGCCCGCTGCAGTTGCATCGGGAGTGCATAGCCACAAAGTCTTCCGACCGTGCTCTCAAGTCTGCTTCCAGTGACGGCTGCCCAAAGAAGCCTGAGCTTCGAGCGCGGACTTATCGGACGAGGCCATGGCGGCGACTGGCCTGGACGTGCACTTGCATCCCTTAGTCCGTGCCCTCGAAGCGTGGCACTGAAGATGTGTTTCGGGCGGGTGGTGAGCTAAGGTCCTCATCAACATCTCGGATCATGTGGTGAGGTTTCGCAGCGCTAGTCGGCGGCATCCTAAGTATTGCATCCAGCAAGAAGCAAAGTCATACTTGTAGGAGTCGAAGCCAGGTCGGAGCGAGTACTTGGTGCTTTGCTTGGTGCACAGGAGGGCAGGTCCTGCCCCCTCATCTGGATCGATATCGATCGTGCTTGCCCTGCTTACTGTTTGCACTCTTCAGTGGTCAGGCGTATAGACGTGCACAACTCCTTCGAGCTTGTGTTGCAGGAGGAATCTGGTGAGAGGCATGAGGGAGAGAGAGCGAGAGAGAGAGAGAGAGAGCAAGCACCAGAGCGAACCTTCTGGGGCCAAACCCGGCCTGGCCTTGGCTTCCGAACTAATATTAATACTGATACTGATGCTGATATTAGTATTAATGTTATTAATGCTAATACTGATATTAACACTGAAACTAATATGAATGCTAATACTAATATGAGGGTTTAGGGTTGGCTGCAGTTGCAGGTCTCTCGACCTGGAGTTCTTCCAGCAGCGCCTGGCACAATACCTCGAGGCAGATTCAGGGGAGCCAAACGCGCTCTTTTCTGCAGCCCCAGCCGCATGTGTTTTCAGGTGTTTCCGCGGTACGAATTTCTGGGTGGTCGACCCAGCTGAGCCTAGCGGGTGTCGCGCTTCTGGGATGCACAGCAGAAGGGAGGCAGATATCAGACCGATGCTGAGGATGGTATTCCACGGGCCCTCACCCAGAAGAGGCTGACAAGGCCTTGCACAGAAAGATCCAGGAGGCCGGGTAAACGAGATGAGTAATGTGCCGAGGCCCGAAAATTCGAAATTCCGGGAAAGGTCGGTGCCAATGAGAATCCCTTTGCCCTCCTTATGGACACAGACAAGATGTCCCGAGAGAAGGCACTGCATCCTTCATGGCATACTTCGGTATACATCGTTACGAGGCACTTAGCTTGGCTTAGCTCTAATCTTGGAGGCTTCGCAGGGAGAGGACCTGCCGGTGAAGGCCTGGGTCTCTCTGCAGAATTTGCGAGCCTCAGCTCTGAGCTCCAGATGCACAGGTCTATGATGCCACGGTCCACATCGAGCAGGGTGCGGCTACGGTCACTTGGAACGAGGCAGCGCAAGTTCTTGGCTGATGCGCAACATTGCGCAACCTGGAACGCAGCTGAAACCTCTGGATACGTGAGCTGGTCTTATGCAGGTGCTGTACATCATCGATACCCTGGAGGCAGAGCGGATAGCAGCAACTCTGGCGCAGTTGGACGCCGTTGCAGTCAAATTAAGACGTGCACATTCGGGGTACAGCGAGCAATCCCAGGTCAATCATGTGGCCAAATCTGCGACCACGGCTACATCAGGCGGGACAAGACATGGAATGTTACCGGATTCCTTTGCGAGCCATGCTCTGCGAAAGCTCCGAACGATGCAAGGCTATTCCTCCGACTTCACTCAGTACACGTCTGGCTTGTCGAACTCCGTGGCCATGCCGGCCAAGTTGCTTGAACCCTAAAATCTAAAACCAGCTCTGCAGTGGTTGACTCGCTTCGTGGGCCGCGTGATGCTGTGGCCAGGTCATGCTCAGCAATCGGATAAAGGAATTGTTGGAGCACATGAAGGAGGTGAAGGCAACTCCAAGGGCATCGCACGATCTCTGTGCGACATCAACATGTATCTGTATCAACTGATGGCAGGGAATGAAGCATCCTTTCCCACTGACCCACCGTGAAGCTCGGGCAAGTCTCCTGCCGTCAATGTTTAACATAGCCCAGTCCCTGAAGGAAGGACGAGCACCGAAGAATCCGGAGGTCCTGAGACAAACGCTGTCCATCTGCCAGGCACGTGGATAAGTCCGATACTGTCTCACAAAAAGTCTTCGAATTGGACTTGACTTGCGCACCAGGCACTCCAGTCCGTGCATCCGTCAGCCTTGCAGGAGGTCGGTGTCTCAAGTAAGTTACGCTGCTCTACACTCTACACTCTCGCGTGAGAGAATGTCAGAGAGACCTGCTGGACTCGCCTACTTCCACTTCACTTGCTAACTTCAGTTGCGAAAATTGACTCGTGTAGCTCACCAGGAGTTCTGTGGCGAGTACAACGATGCCACGCTGGTCGTACTCCTGGCGACCCTCACCAAGGCATGCATGGCTTCCATTTGTATTCGTGCACAATCGCGAGACTCTGGTCGATTCTTTACATGAGGTTTGTGCCAACACCTCTGATCTGCTCGACAAGTTTCAGTTGGCATATGACAGGACTGCCGGGTGTTTTTGTCTTGGTGTTTCGCATCTCGATTTATACACCACTAAAGTTGAATGTTAGCGCTTGAAAGCAGTGTGAGATGTAGCACTTGTTAAAGCGCGGCTGGTGTTCCAATGCGGAGTCTGCCTGCTAAAGCCATATCAGTTTCCGATCATGTTTCGCCAGCAGCTACGATGTCAAGACTGGGTTCAATGCGGCTTAATGTGAAGTGGGATCAAACATGCCCGGAAGAATCTGCCTCAGCAGGAAACATCGACCCAGACATCACTATCCTTTCGGCTGATTCTGAGTTGGGATCAGTCTCTTGCGCACAGCGGCTACGAGCAACGTCGAGCACATTTCCCAGCCGGTGACGCATGTAGCTCGGTGCAAAAAGCGCGTACCAAGGGCAACGTGTTGTGGTTCGTAGTTGTGGGGTCGAAAATTGGTCTGGGGGCTTCTGTGTTTCGAGAACCTTTGGGACAGCACGGACCGCTTCCAACTGTGAGCTTCGGCGAAATTGGCTCAAAGGGCAAGTCCCCTCAATGTAGCTGCAGCCGGAGGCACGGCCTCTTTGATCTGCTACGATGTTTGTCCGACTTGTTCCAAGTTCCAGAGGTGGGCTTGATGTCCTTTGTCCGGCTTCTGGCTCACGGGAATGTGCCTCCCCATGGCCCCATGTGTTACAGTGAATCTACGGCGGGGATTTGCACACAATGATGGCAGGTACTGGCCGCGTTGCTCTGCTGTGCCACGGCAAGCAAGTTGAGGAAACGAGTGCCTTCTTTTTGGCGTGTACTGGTAGCTTCTTGGGCTTCTTGCAATATCTGACCAGCCTCGGCCTCAGCAGGACACGAGAGCAAGCTGGGGCCGTGCCGGCGGGGGCAGGGGCCTCACGAGAGAGCAAGCTCACAAGAGCTGCGGTCTGGAGACGCACCGCTGACGTCATCTGCCGAAGGTGCCACAAATCGAGGAGCTCGGGCTCCTGTGGCAACGTTGCGCCGCAGAAGGCCGGGCATGCTATGGAACTCCGTTATACCACCTGGCTTGCTTCGCGCAGGTGACGAGTGCGCTTGCGGCAGTGGCCATGTTCGCTTTGGCGAGGGGGACCGGTGGGTGCGCCACTCCAGCCATGCAGTGAGTGTAGCAGTGCAATCGCCGTCGAAGAGGTCGCCTTGCAGCTTGGTGCAGGATCTGCCCCAGTGCCATTTCCTAAGCATGCTTCCAACCTGTAGCTGGGGAAGTGATACCACTTCCTCCCGACCAGGTCGTGCAATATCTCGAGCTTCGGAGAGGCGCTCGCCACGCAGCTGTGCTCTGCTGTATCTGACATGACTGACATGGCATTCGGCATCAGATTCTTTCCCGAAAGGATCCAGCTTTCAATCGCATGAAGGCATGTGGGAGTGGGCGGTAGAGCGGGGGGGGGGGCATCTGCGTCATCCTGACATGAGTCTTTCGTAGTTCAGCGATCCGAAGCTATCCGTCGGCAAGCGGTCGGCGGCAGGAGTGCTGGTGCGCTGCTCCTGTTTCGGTCTCAGTTTGAAGCTCAAAGCATTCGAGCGGCAAGTACAAGGAGATTGCATCTTAGTGCGCATCCTTATGTGAATTTCAGAGCCATGCCGAGTTTGTGGGAGACTGCAGAAAGTACAGCCATACTTGGTGTGCATCGGAAGTCGAGAAGCCAAGTCTTCGGGCCTTCTGAATGTTTTGTGTTCTGCCTGCCTGCATTGCTGGACATGGGCCAGAACATCAGATCTAGATCGCTCTCGATCTCAGGCAAGCGAGAATCCGCAACCTGCCCGTGTTGCCATTGCGAGCCTGACCTGTGTTTAAGAGTCCGTCTTTGGGTTGACGTGGGCTCGAAGTGTACCGCTCCCGGCTTCGAGCCTAAGTTCAAGCAGGTCATGCTTAGCCGACATCCCCCAGACCTGAACACCTGGATCAGGCGAAGCTGCTCGGTTGTTTCATGCAGAGTTAGCCTCGATGTGACTCCTCTCCGGGACAGGTACCACCTTCATCATGAAGGGGTGGTCTGCTTAATGCTGCAGTTTATTTTGGAGCGTGACCTGCAGCAGCATCGCCTCAACGTCAATCTGACAAGTGAGGTCGAACACATCTTCGTGAGAGCTGAGGAGCATGCAACACTACTTGCATTCTTGAGTGTGCTTGCATGGAAAGTATCTCATTCCTGCGCATAGACGAGCTTGGCAGAAGGATTCGCCGCAGATCTCCGAAAGCGTGCAGCAGCTATCAGCGCAGGACCAGGCGAAGGCGCCACATCTCATTCCGAGTAGTGTTGTTTCTCATGACATCTTGTGATAGGCTTTGGCTTGACTCAATAACTTAAGGGTAACTTGCAACGTCAGGTAACGCTCTGGGCAACTCCAAGTCCAAGCCTGCGCCTGGATCTCGGGTGCTTCAAACACCATCAGAACCGCAAAGCAGAAGGGGAATCTGGGGTCCCCGATGTCTCTTCTGTGAAAGCTTCACATGGCAACTTCCTGACTTTGCAGTTGGTTTGTCCTCGACGGACTCACGCCCTGTGGACGACTACACCACTTTGCAGGTGCCACGGTTGCTAAGCGCTTGTGCATAAACTGATGGTGCAGTCGCACTGCTTTGCAAACCTGCGTATTTGTTGCTTGCGCGCAATTTAGCCGCAGCCCTCCCCCCCCCAATGATGCATGCAACCTTGATGCAAACTGGAAAGAATTGCTGACTGACAATCAGCACAATCGAGAGGCGGCTCAAATAGGAACAATACGGGCACCACTGCAGTCCGACTAGGCCACGACAGAAGAACATGAAGCACATTCTACGGTTATACAGGAACAGCAGGCAGATTTGACGATGCTTTCGGAAATGGGACCTGGCTATGGGTGCAGTGTAAGCGAAGGTTGTGGGGGTGCCCCCACTGCTACAATGGAGACATCAGCTTTCAACAGCTGACCATTTGAAAGCCGCAGCACCGACATGGACAATCACAGCAGCAGTAGTGATACTAGTGATGCCGGCAAGAGCAATCGCACTAGCGACAAGAACGAAAGCACCTGAAGGGCTGCTCATGAAAGCATGGTGCATGCATCTCCATTTGAGGGCAAGGTGTCCCCTCTCCTCGACACCTGAATAATCTGTAAAGCTCCACCTCCGAGTGTGTGCCAGGCCAGGCAAACTGCCGCAATGGCCAGAGCCAGGGATGCCTGCAGTCAGATGGGGATTGATTGGCATTGGCCTGAGCTCAGACTCAGAGAATGCTTTGGATGCAAACGCCTGCATACATGAGTAATCCAAGCATTTGAGGCTTATACACATTGATGACGACGAGCTGCTGTATTCTCCGCAAAGCCGGAAGATTGGGGAGCGCAGCAGTCCATGCGTTTTGCTTGGCTACCTGGGGCTCATTCCTGAAAGAGTCATGGGTCTCTTTGATGCTTGGGAGGATCTATTGGCTGCCGTGCCCTCAAACTTGGCACAGGCAGGGCTGATTGAGCGGATTGCATGTCAGTGCCTTCAGGCATGAGGTTTTGTTGTGCCGCAGCGCCAGTTTGGCCCAAGACTGTAATTCGCCATTCAGAGAGTCTTTTCCACCATGGTGGTCGTCGACAGTGATCCCCTGCAGCTAAAGCTGAAACCTGACTTTCTGAAGGCATTGCCGCAGGCCTCCTCTTGATTTGCCGATCATCATGTGTGGTCGACAGTTTTTATACTGGTATATGACAGGGTTGTGTAGTGTATTTTTCAGTGTTTTGTAGCAGTATGTTACAGTACATTGTAGTATATTCTGTTGTTCTAGCATATCTTCAGCTGGGAAGGCTGCTCTGACCGGCCTCCTCTGCGAGTGCGCAACCAGCGGCGACATCGCTGGCCTTCGGGTTCTCATCCACGCTGGGGCCGAGGTCAATGCTGCTACGGCCTACGACATGCGAACGCCGCTGCACTTGGCGGCTGCTGCTGGCAAGTTGCTCGGTTCGGGCCTTTGGGCTGAGGCATTGGTGCGAGGGGTGGGAGGGTGGGTAGTAAGACGTAAGTTTAGTGTACAGCTTCCTGAGCGCGTTTGGGGAATGTCCTGGCAACTGCATGAGGCTCGATGTGGTCCAGTTTTTGATCGCAGAGTGTGGTGCATCGTTGCAGCAGGATAGATTCGGGTTGCTGCCCATACACGATGCTGTGGAGAACAGCCACACAGAGGTGCGACGCTACCTTCAGAGCCAGAAGCTAGCAGTTCCGCAGCAGTCTCTGCAAAAGCGACGACGCGTGGATTCAGTCGAAACATTGAATACGACAACAGAGGCTCGCCGATGGTTAGTCCGAGACTTGTTGGATCTGCCACGTTCATTGGTTGTTCTGGTGTGAAGCGTTGCCAGATCTGAGGATCGGGATAGCAACGATACAGATGAGTTGATGGGGACCGTGTTCGAGTTAGTTGTCAAAGAAGGTGTCTTCAGCTACACGACTGTTCATGCCGAAGTGAAGCACTTCTTCCAGGTGCTCCGCTTTCACGAAATCTATTTCAGGCATTTCACGCCCATGCAGATTGCCAAGCATGTTCACTGCCTCATTGCTGCAAAGCATGTTGCCCGTGCCACTGACGATATCGGCGGCCTGGAGTTTGACTTTAAGCCAGATGCTGAGCATGCGTCTTTGGCTCCTGAGCAACCGCAGCATGCCCTCCAATTTTTTTGCCAAATGAGTCAGCTGTGAAGGTCAGAGCACAGTGGCTTCTTCCTGAGCAGCATTGGTTGTGCCAGGGAGCCAACAGGATGCCCTTTCATGTCGACACAGTCTTTCGGCTTTCCTCCTGTTCCTGTACCCTCCGATATAGTATGCCCTATCGGAGGAGCACAGCTTCGCACCATCGATGCTGTGTCGGCCTTCCTCACGCACTGCTTCGAGGACGGAAAGAATGCGCCTTGGCAAGGAGATCACCATGGAGAACATGCCAACATTCTGCAGGTGTACACATCCCCAGCCCGATATTGCGCAATGCCGCAGCAGACTCAAGCGAGGTGCCAAAATCAAGTTCCGGTAAAGTCCACGTGGCCAGAGCTAGGCAAGGGCTCGTTGTATGCGCGCCCTGAGCTTTGCTACTACTATGAAGACTGCTAGTAATAGTAGTAGTAGTAGTAGTAGTCGTGGTAGTAGTCGTGGTAGTAGTCGTGGTAGTAGTAGTAGTAGTAGTGGTGGTAGTAGTAGTAGTAGTAGTAGTCGTAGTAGTAGTAGTAGTAGTTGTACTACTACTACTACTACTACTACTACTCCTGCTGCTGCTGCAGCTACTGCTAACGAACAGTCGCGGCTCCAAGGTTCCCAGGTGGCATGCACGAAAGGAAACAAAGCTTGCGCGAAGAAACTATATCCAGAATAAAGTAAAATATTGATCAACGCTCATGTAGCTAAAGTGACTGGCGAGGCTGCTGTCAGCTCAGGTGGCCTTGACATTCATGTCTTCCGAAGGTCCAGCCTTCGTTGGGGGACAAGAGCGCCTGGGCATCTACTCCGTAGAGAAGGGCCACTTCGAGGTCTCCCGGGTGGCGGAGGGAGAAGCCTGCTTGGAGGTCTTGGCATCCTCGCGGTTTTTGATGACCAAGACCCGCGAGGCCAAGGAACAGTACCAAATAGTCCGGACCTCGGAAAGCAGTATATCAGAAGAGCAGCCTGCATCAATGTGCCCATCACGTGCATTTGCTGCGCGCGTGCATCAACTGTTTTCGCTCGTTTTTAGCAGAGTAGTTGATATGGGGAAATGCATGCAGCTGAAGCTGGGGTATATTTGCTGTGTAGTGCTTTGCTAGGATTCCTCGTCTCGTAGCATCTTCATCTTTCTCTGATTTTCATTTCATGATGCACCACGCTGTGGTTTTGGGGTTTTGGCCAGTTTTGGGGTGAGTAAACGAGCTGCGCCGTCCAGTCTGGACTTAGAGACAGAACTCCGGGGGCTGCCCAGGTCATGGAAGATGTCGTTGCGACGCGCCGAAGTGTCGTGAGGGTTGTACCAGGGCACATGTACCCTGGTCCATGTCCTTACGGCTTCGTGGTGCTTTTTTCGACGGCAGAGACCGTGGGTCGGCACTTCCTCAAAGAGATCTGGCAGGCGATGCGCTTCGTGGGACTAATTCCCCGTCGCTTCTACTTGGAGAGCTTCGCGAATGGTGTTATCACTTACAGCCTCTTCTTCCCAACTGCCAGTGATGACCAAGTCCAGAAGCTGAAGAGAACGATTATGCACGCCACGCTGCTAAAGGCCACACCTGGCCGATCCGCCTTGCTTTACAACAAGGTCATGCAGTCAAGGAGACCCACAGTTCTGTGAGTGCAATCATAGGAATCATAGGTTTGTTTCATGCAGTGTCGTTATCATACCAGTTATATGATATGAAAAGTGTACGACAGTGTAGCAGAAGTATCGTATAGCATAGTAAGACATCGCACCCCACCATAACAGTATCATAATATAGCTTAATGTTGAATAAGATACAGTGTAACATGATGTAGCGAAATAGACATAATGTAACACACTAAGAATATTACAACACACTATGCCAGTGTACATCCCCAAGCAGTGATACATAGAGCAAAACCGCCGACGATGACCACGACGACCAATGACGACTGCGAGCACCAGGGCCACCACAATGCGCAACCCACGGCGACCCCGAGAATGCCAGGCCACATGGCCAAGGGCCAAGCTGCTTGCACAATGCTTCCCCCAAATACTGGCGGGATCCAAGCATTTCGAGGCCGAAAGGTGGCCGAAAGGTGGCTAGTAGCTTGAACTGACAAAAAATTCTGCGGCTGTATGGTTCTTATGCATCCAACAGGACGTGAGCGCAACAAAATCAATGCACCGCTGGAGCCTTGTCCCGGCAAACGTTGTCCGCGGCGCCGTGCGGGAACACCAACTAATCTTCCATATCCTCAACGTCAGAACCCCATGGTGTGTACCACACTGTTTGGGGAAATGTGACGGATATGACATATTACAACATGTTGTGAGGATTTCTCACGAGTGCGGTCTCTACCTGTTGGCAGCCGTGAAGTTCGTCTATTCTTTCTTCCCGAAAGAGCAGTATTCCCGGGAGTACACTGGTGTCCACAAGGTCTTGGAGCAAAACCCTGCGGCCCAGAGAAAGCTGGAGACGCTCTACCGCCTTTGCATGAAGGACTTGCTTTCTACCGAGCGAATCTACCAGCTGAGTCTCAGCTTGACCTCAGACCCGGAAAGCTTGCGTTGACTCCACAATTATGTGCCTAGTGTATGAATGCGTCTACATGTGATGGAGACGCACACATGATGTAGATGCATATAATTACATGGTCGCCCCCCCCCCCCGTTGACAGACCATGCCCTCTCAACTGAGTCGTAGTGCATGGTCTGTCATCGGATGGGTGACGATCAGCCCTCCCAAACTCAATTCCAAAATTCTCGCCCCTAACTTTCCGGATTTCCAAAAACCCAAATTTCCAAAATTTCCGAAATTTCGAAAGTTTGAAAAAAGTCAGCCCTTATGTTTTGGAAAATCCTGTCCACTAGGTCGGGCCATTTTGGAAATTTTGGAAATTTCGGAAATTTTGGAATTTTGGAAATTCGGAAAGTGAGGGAATTTCCAAAATTTCCAAAAAGTCTGCCCTTATGTTTTGGAAAATCCTATCCACTAGGTCGGGCCATTTTGGAAATTTCGGAATTTTGGAAATTTCGGAAATTTTTGAAATTTCGGAAATTTTGGAAATTTGGGAAATTTGGGAATTTTTGGAAATTTTGGACTTTTTGGAAGTTTTGGGATTCTTGGAATTGATTTTCAGGAGGGCTGATTGTGACCCATCCGATGACAGACCATGCACTACGACTCACATTCAAAGGCAAGGTCTGTCAATACACATGCCCATATTTAGACGAATATCAATATACGTATATATATATATGTGTATTGATACTCCTACGAATACTAGTACCAGTACTAATACTGACGCTGATCATTTGTTGAATGCTCAAGCTAATACCAGCATTAATATTGATATTACACGTTTATAAAGCCCAGTACGAATATCCTTAGTAAAGATACGAATATTGATTAATATTGACATTAATACTCCTACACTTATCAATAATCATATTCATATTGATATTAGTGTATATTAATACCAGTACTAATACACACCTGCATATACTAATGTACATAAATATACATACCACTATATTGAAATACAAATACATTAACTCATTCATGTATTCATCTGTTAGTATTTTCATGTAGTATCAAGAGCAATACTAAAACAAACATTCCTTCAACTACAAATCATCAGATTAATATTAGTACTAACGCTAACACTAGTACTAACACTAATCACAATTTTTATGCTAACAGCAATATTTACATAAGTATTGATGCTCCTACGAATACTAATACCCTTATGATGTTAACAGTCATGCTATCACCAAGACTACTACTGACATTGATAACTTGTTGAACATTCAAGATCATGCCAGTTTTAATACCAGCATTAACACTTATTTTAAGGCGAATACGACTATGAACAATCCTAATACGAATATAAACATTAAAACTCCTACAAATACCAATAATCATATTCATATTGATATGAATACTAATGCCACTACTAATAGACACCTGCATATACTAATGTACATAAAATTACATACCACTATCTTAAAATACAGATATATATATATATATGTATATATTAATGCATTCATGTACTAATGTTTTAGGATAAGCATATACCCATATCCAATGTAACAATATACTACTTGTTAATGTATGATTATACTATACTAATATGCTAATATGCTAATATGCTAATATGCTAATATACTAATATACTAATATACTAATATACTAATATACTAACATACTAATATACTAATATACGAATATACGAATATGCCGACATGACAAAGTAGTGTACTAATATGCCACCATACTGGTATACATATAAATCATTAGACAATACACGAATATAGTACATATACTAGTATACCAATGTACGAATATTCTGGTATGTTAATATACTAATACACTAATACACCAATGTACTAGTGTACTCATGCACCAGTTGTACTAACATATTAAATATACTAATATACAAGTATACAAATATGTTGCTGCTCGAATACATTAATGTATTGATATACTAAACTGTTAATATACGAAACTATCAATATGCTAACATATCAAAACTAATTCTGATATTGATACTAATACTAGCACTTCTGCGACTATCAGCTGATATTAAACCCAGCATTAAGACTGATGCTAATGCTAGCAGTGGTGCTATTACTGACATGGACACTGGCACGAACACTAACACTAACACGAACATGAGCACTAACACTAATTAGTTTATATTTACTAGTATTGATATGTATACTTACAGTAAACACTTATACTAATACTGATACTAATGCTCATCCTAATATCAATACTACCACAAAACTATTAACTCATGTGCCGCACGTCTGCTGCATGCGTCCTCAGTACATGGCATGTCAAAAGTACACATTGTATATCTACTGTAAAGGTTTTACTTTACAGGTTATCGTCGTGTGTGGTGTGTTTAGATACAATATCTCAGCCGAGTCACCTGCCAAGAGTACACTGTCACAAGGGCATGGTCTGTCAACCGGGGGGGGGGGAGCTATATGGTATATATATATACACACATGCTATATCTGCAAAGAAATGCACATACATATGTAGAGATGGTCTTGTACATCGTTGTATCTATATATCTATGTACGACATGACCCCTCACCATCCATCCCTCGATCCATCGATCCATCCATCTATCCATCCATCCATCAATCCATCCATCCATCCATCTATATATCCATATACCTATCTATCTATCTATCCATCCATCTGTCGATCTATCTTCTGTACACATATATACGAGCACAAAGATGTATACATAAACATATACACATATATCTGTGTATATATATACACATACATGTATATGTATGTGTGTACATATATACATATGTAGGTATGCATGTCTGTATGTGTGTGCTCCGTATGTATGCATGTATGTATGCATGTACGTATGCATGTACGTATGTATGTAGTTACGTATGTATGTATGTTGTATGTATGTACGTATGTATTATGTACTTACGGATGTATGTGCATATGTATGTAAGTAATATGTGTATTCGTATATACATATATATATATGCATACGTATATGCACTTGTATATATGTATATGTATATGTAAATGTCTATGTCTATGTCTATGTATATGTATATGTATAGGTATACGTCTATGCATTTGTATATGTGTATGTACGTTATTGTGTATATATATATATATCTATGTATATGTATATGCATATATACGTCTATGTATATGTATATGTACGTGTATAAATATTTACGTATATGTATATTTACGTAGAGGTATATATATATATATATATATACGTATATGTATATGTATTATGTATAATTATGTTTTGTATATGTTTCTGTTTATGTCTTTGCAACGTATATGTATTTGCATACGTACACGTATACGTATACGTACATGTATATACATATGTATATGTATATGTACATGTACACATTCACATGCGCACACACGTGTACAATAATACAGCCCCGCTGCCAGATGAGTAAGTCCGGAGATCGGAGTTTGGTCCAAGGATCAGCCGACAACCAGCCTTGGCTGAGCAGTTCTATACTGACTTCCGAAAGATTGCGACGGGCGGGGAGGCCCAGCCGGCTGGCGTCGATCATGCCTAATGCGAGCCCGGGCGCTTGGGGATACGATTAGGAAGGCCCTCAAGAGTCTCGTAGGATGGTTGTGCGAACACAGCAAGGTGAGTCCGCTCCGAGCTTCAATTCTGTGCTGGGCGCCTCTATCGATGCAGCCTGCAGCGATCCGCAAGATCGACAGATCTTACGGACGGTGCTCTAAGCATCGCCGCACCAGAGCTTGAGGGTTCTAGACAGCAAAGAGTGTGACGAGTGACTTGCAGGATGTTCCTGACTTTCAACCAGAGCGTCCGACTCACCAACTTCTTCAAGCCAGAGATTCCTGGAGCCTTTGCATTTCGTCTGGACCGTCTCTACACTTGGTGCCACAGGGTCTGCGATTTTGCTTTGTAGCGAGTGAAGTTCGCCTCTGTCGCCAGGACCCGGCCATAGTCCTTAAGGACCGCCCGGCTTCCCTCTACCCTGAGATTCCACATGGGACCCTTGGACCGATTGCTTAAGCTTAAGCTTTGCTGGGAGCCGCGTTTCTTTTTGCGCATAAGACCGAGGATTTATATGGTGTGCGGCCGAGATTTCATGGGCTTTCATACGCGATTTCGGGATGTTGCTAGGGGTGGTATCCGCTTGGTCCTGTCCCGTGATGGGGCAGCTTATGAGCGGAACTTTGCCACATTGTTTGACGAATGCTACAACCTCGCCTACACTCAGCAGAACAAAAACAAAGACATCCCGGAAGGTCTGGTGCATACCACGTTTGCAAGTCGTTCTGAGAACAAGCATGATTGATGCATGTAGGAAAGAGCTTGCTGTGAGCTGGGCAGCTCGGGTTGACGAGCAGGTGGAGCGAAGGGCGTTATTCTGCCAGATTCAAACTGGTCTGGGGCGAAAGATGTGGACGGCAACGCGCTCATGGGAAACTCATCGCAAAGCCCAGCAGCAATGCGTGGCCTGACTTGAAAAGCTATATAAGTAACTTTGACCGTCCGTCTTTTTTCGTCGGCTCTTGGTGTGAAGCCCCGGCCTTGAAGCGTTCAACTTTAAGGCTCCTGCTTCATCAACTACGTCAACGCATTGCTGGATTGCATGCAGCCAGAACAAAACAACTTGTACAGTGGGCACATGCATGCTAAGAAGGAAATTCTCTTCTTTGGGCCCGATGAGAATACGGCAGGGTTTCTTGGAAACGACCATTGGCATGAAATGCATTGTTATGTTTCGCAGACATCGAACTGGCACTGGGCATCGTCTGTGGTTGTCAGAGCACACAAGCCCCGAAGGTTCATGGACCTGGGTGCAGACATTGCTCGGGAGCGGGGCTATCCATATTGGAAGTCACTCACCACCGGCAAGAGCGTTTCTTTAGGCGCCGTCCGGTGAAGTTGAAGCCTCCCTCTGTTGCGTGAGAATTCCTGCTGCCTGCTCCAAACATCAACACCGTCACATGGTCCTCCCTACCTCTAGACTCTAGGCTGAGCATATGCTTCCACCGGGTGTCTTGATGATTGGTCGTTGTGAAGCATGTGAAGGTGGAGTGCCGCACGATACCTACGCCATGACCACCACGAGTGTCCACACTTACGTGACAGAGCTTCTGCTCCTCGCATCAACTTGCAGCCCGCGCCGGCGAGCTTCAGTCGTAAATTCCTGCCCTTCTGTGCTGTTGCTGAAACCTCGCAGCGGCAATACTCTATAGCCCTACACCCCATACCGTCAAGCTTCAACCTCCAAAACCAATGCAGTTCAGCTCAGGCATCAGCTCGGCGAGGACTCGTTCCACGAAGAAGCGCGGTGTTTCATCCCCGTCCCAACCGCTTTGTTTTTTGCAGGACGAGAGCCAAATCACCAAGTTCCAAACAGGTGGCCCTGACGGCGATTTAGGCTCCAATGAAATTCTGGTTTCCAAGGACAACACCATTGTGACTTGCCACCGAATGATGGAAAATCCGGGAATCACATGAGAGCATGGTATGCAGTTGCGGCGCAAGGCGATCGTAGATGGTTCCGGCGTTCTCTACGATCCCGCTGGTCTCAACCGCATGGAGCTGCGGCGCCTGGCAAAACAGCGTCTGCCTGTGAAGCATTTCGATCGTTCCTTGCTGAAGCAGCTTGGCAGCACTCTGCCCAGGCGTTGCAGGGTCCGCAGGTGCAGTGGGTGCGCTCGCAGCAAAGGACTGGCGGCTTCCTCGTTGTCGTGGATGACAGTGATGTTGTTCTGCCTGATGGATCGAAGTACTTGACTGGAGCAGAGCCACTCCACTTCTGTGAGTTGGAGAAGACCTTTTAACACAGTCTTAGCACAGTCTCAGTCAGACACCGTCCGAGGCTACGAGACTCTTTCCACCTCACAACCTACGCAACAGCAGACCTTTTCGTTCCTTGTGGTGGCCGTCCCAACTCTATCACCAGTGACAATGTCAAGCGCATGTTCACAGCAGATGGCTTGAAGCCAAAGTTTCGACTTATCGTGACTCGGCAAATCAAGAGGAAGCTTGCATCTTGCATCGTGTACGAGCTCTCCCTCAATGCGGGTACTGTCAGGTCGAAGGCGCGAATCTCTTCTTGTCTGATGGGGCACGAGTAACTTTGGAGAATGCTGGCGTCCATGTCTTCAAGGATGCTTCTACCAACAAGGTGGGAAGAGCAACTTGTTTGTCGTCCCATAACCATACTAAGCCCCAGCATCCACCAGAGTCAGCTTGGTGCACCCTGCCAGGGCGGCGTCAACTCCTCGTCGCTGGAGGTATTTGCAGCCCTTGCGCTGCCAGCAGAGGATCATTCAGCGCTGATGTGCTATGACCCTCGCAAAGGATGCTTGGCCGATCATAAACTGAGAGCCAACAGCACTTTGAGATCAATGCGTGACCAGCATGAAAAGACTGGACGTCAGAAAGTTCTTAAAGGTGTCTGTGGGGCTGCAAGCGAAGTGCATCAGGGGAGATCTGCCAGAACTGGGATGCTTGCAAGGGCAGGACTTGCGGGAATTGGGTTAAGCCGGGCAGGGCGCAGGCTGGTCAGTGTTCAACTGATACCGAACGCGTCAGGCTCAGTGCGTCTTAATCTAGGCTATGTGTCTCACATCGAACAGAGCTGTTGGAATGCACAAGAGAAGTGTCAGCGACTCAGGACAAGCGCCGCAATTTTACCAAGACTACGCGCCAAAGTGGCATTCCCGTTCCCGAAGTTGGGCTCCTGAGCTACTGTGCAATGGATTAAGGTGCAGCAGATCAAGGAGATCATCATCGAAAACGCCAAGCAGGAGTTCAAGGCTATCTGGCAGTGTAGCGTGAGCGGCATCAAGAAGGCGAGGGGACGAAGCATGTTACGAAGCACCGAAGGGGGAGGTTGTTCAATTGCATGCTATCTGGTATGGTTTAGCCCTGATAAGGACCCTCAAGGCCACAAAGGGGACTAGAGTTCGGACCTGCGCCCCTCGTCGAGGGTTTGAGATTGAGGATGTAGTGTAGGGCCGGGGTTTGGAATCTTCGCGGCCTTGAAGGTGGATGCCACCAAACTCATCTCCAGCCCCACGGCTGCACTCGGTGATGCCCGATGATTTGCTCCCCTCCCGTATGTGCGTGGATTTTCGGGGCTTTTGGGTTAGTTGGTTGAGGTTTTGAGGTTGTTCCCTGCTCTTTGTCCTCGTTGCTGTGTCTTTTGCCCTCATCCGTTTCCTTCCTTGCCACTCTTGCTGCGCTTGCTGTCTTTGCTGCGCCTCTTGTGCACCCGCGGTACACCAGGCAAGATCACGAAGATGCAGGACACCGAGCTGTACTGCCACCCTATGGCGTGATCTAATCTGCATGTGACTCGATACCCTTTATCGTGGAATCTAAGCTGCAGGACACCATTATGGAAAAGTTCGAGGACTTCGAAGATGCATACTTGGGCAGCAGATGTGCAAAACGATAGGCTTCGCGGATCTCTGACCTAGCAGGACATGTCCGTTGCAGAGAGGGAACAGCTCGTTCGGCGTGTGCTGACTATAGCCATCCCGCCCTTGATGCTGCAGAGTCCCAGCTGGACAAGAGTCATGTTGAACGGGCATATTAGCTCTTCTTGTGCTTCGCCATTTGATCTGCTGTTCGATTTCCTCGTGTGTGTGTGTGCGCATGCAGCGATGCAGCCTCGTTCGAGACAAGCTGTACTCGAAAGCCAGACAGCCTTGAAGCCACTGTTTAGGGCCTAGGGGCAATTTCGACCTCTCCTCGTCACGTTTTGTCAGTCTCATCCGCCACGGTTCAGTCTCTGTAGAGGCCTGCAGCCTCAGACAGAGACTCCCATTAGTTCACAGTGTACGTCTGCGTCATTTCTGTCCTTTTGTGATAAGCTGAGGAAGCTTGGCATCGAGGCGCTATCACGCGGGATCCAAAACATTGTGACACTCCACTCCGAGCAACCGAAACCCTTCAGTTCTGTCGTAGAACCAATAATAGCAACTAATACTAATGGTAATAATACTAATCATTACTAATCATAGTAATAGTAAAAGTCCCTACAGGGAATTCTGGAGCGTGTCCCGGCGAATTACATTGCGGCCATCGTTGGGGCGTGGGTTGCTTCGCGCTTTGTATACAAGCATCTTGAAAGCACGAGTCAGAAAGCACCGTGACGATACAATCAGTGCCATGACTCATACCAACCCTGAAACCCTCAAGAGTTCAAGGTATGGCATCGGCGCTACGGAGGCTTCTGCCAGCTAGATGATCTGCGCTTGTCTTGTTTCAGTCCAGAAAATGTGCTGTACGCCTGTACGCCATCTCTGCTGTGCTTGGACACACAGGTGTCCTTCTTCTTCTTCCTTCGTGGACTCCTCTCTGGCACCGATGACCAGGCGTAATCGCCGTTACCCTATGCAAGGCGCCTGGGAGCCAAGGCCCTTCACGGGCATCGGACACAGCTGAAAAGCATCTCTGGGAACAGGTGACTGTCGCATTCTGGCGTTTGGGCAGATTGCGCACCAATTCGCTGGGAGAGGACCAAGCATGGTGCTCTGCTAGCAGTATCCGGGCAGAAACTTCAAGCCACCAACCTCCATTGTCGTAGCCGAGCAGACTAGTATGGGACACGTGGAGGATCTGTGCGGAAAGCTTACGAACTCGCTGCCTTTTGCTTGCTGCTCTCTAAGCACTCCGACCCTTGGCAGCAGGGGTGGTTGACGCCTGCGACCACCTCACATCCTTAGAAATTCTGATGAAATTCTGATGATCTTGATCTGCAAGGCATGTGAAGCCAGGATCCTGGCCTGCACTCTGTTACCATCTCTCGGCTCCTTTGCAATGGCCTGGGATGTTGGTGGCTCGTAGACGCTCGGCGATCGTCCGCTGGCATCAGACATACTGCACTGATACGAGTAGAGAGTCATGGCGAGAAGCTTTGCAAGATGCCTTTCTGGTGCGAATGCTGAGCTTGCAAAGTACAGCTTTGAAAGCCCTTTCGACACAAGAGGCTTTCAACTTTTCAATACCTCTAGCTGACTTGGGAGTTAGTAGCTTTCCAGCAGGCACGGAAGGGCGCCCTTCCAGTCTGACAGAGTAGGTTGGTCTGCATTCAGGGGTTTCTCATCTCTATGCGTGAGATCTTGCGCATCAGTTGCGCGCCTCCGCTCCGCACGGCCGTTCGACGGAAGCTGAGAATTTGACCACCTGCGCCAAAACTGTTCGATGCTCCTGCGATCGGTTGTTAGCCAGCTTTTCGTGCTGCCTACTTGCGGCATCCTCGTCGATGCTCCAGGCATACCTGCCAAATGTGGAGGCTGTCTATACTTCTCCGGAGGCCCATCATGCTGTCAGCAGCCCTTTCAGCTGCCGTCGGCCGGGACGGTGTTCGTCAGGTGAAGAACTGCTTTGCCCAGACAGACAAGGCATGGATAGACAGTAGGATCCGAGCATTCGGGAGAGGGATTTTCTAATCTGGATTGCTTTCACCTTTGATGGCTCATGGCTGCGAGGTCAATCTGAACCGCTACACTTTCCAATCCTACGCGAATGGCAAGTCTGCCGTTCGTGTAGCTGCAAGCGAGGCTGGGTGTGACATACAAACCAGGCGTGTATGGGTGTTGCCCGTCCTGGAGGCATACCCTGCCGGCCCGCACCAGTGGCGTAATGCCAAGAACCAGGAGCTGCCGTCGGTTCACCTGGATCAGGCCTGTTTTTTTGCTAACACTCGACAGCCTTAACACTGCCTGTTTTCCATGGGAAATTAAAGAGCAGGTCAGGTGCACGCAACCTGCGTGCTGTTGCAGGAACCATTTGGACCAGCCCTCATGGTGATCCACTATGAATCTTGCCCATTTTCCAGGTGGCAGGACATTTATATAGGATGATAAACTGGGATATCTTGTCAGTCTGTCCCCGTCGCTTGTCACCAAAGCCACTGTGTCTGCCAGTTTGTCACGACCCATGCAGGACAAATTCTGGGAGCTTGGCAACACATCCCCCGACAAAATCAGTACGGCTCTCAGGCTGTCACCAGAGAGCATAGGGCCGTAGGGCGTATCAGCTGCAGCCCATGCCACGGGTGCTTCACCGCATGCGAGGTCAGATTCCATTCCAGTTCTACCGCGAGTCAATCAGCAGGATGCAAACCTGCAGGAGTGTCAGACAGCTTGCACAAGCACCGAAGATGACTTCCCTGAGTTCTCTATCCAACCGAGAGAGTCGATTTGATGATTTGCCCTATCTGCAGTCTCTTCGTGGTAGGAGCAGCGGCCCTCAACACTCCCTGTCCCTGCTGGGCTGTGATGAGGCGAAGCGCGCTGGGTCTGTGAATCAGAAAGGTCGAAGCACCATACTAAATAAAGGCCGTGGCGAATGTGAACAGGTATGTTCGTGTTTATCAGTATGTGTATATGTTTGCTCGTATTTACAATAGTGTTTATCATATGTGGTGTATCTTATATTATGTTATACTATATTTTTAGTGCATTATGTATTATATATGCATCCCATATATACATATATGTGCATACATGCATACATGCATACATACATATATATATATACACACAACTATAAGCTACCCCCCCTTAAAACCCGCAGAACTCGTAATCTAGATGCGGAGCCCTGTGACAATCGATATCAGTATTCACAAAGCTAGGGAATGGTAACCCCCCCGAGACCAACCTCGACTATGTAGACATTATCTACAATCTCAGTGCGTCTTATCGGACTTGTAAAAAACAGGGTCCAATTTTTTATATTTATACTTATCGTGACACTGTGTTGTATGTGATGATGAACCTCTGCTCTCCTGCTGCGTGTTACTTTCAGAGCCCATACTGCTGCATGTAAAAATCTGCTTGGGCAGACGCTCACAGAACATACATGCAAGATTGCGTTCTTTTGCAACACGAGAAGCAGTCGTGTACGAATGCATGTCGTGTGTGAAAACTCAGGGGTTTATATGAAGGATGTGCAGAATCTAGGATCTAGGAAATCCCTCAACAAATCGAAGCTTGTTTAGTGTTACAAACAGAACGCAATACCTTATAGAATACACCCTATACATACCCTGTAGAATATCTTCCACAATACCTTGTGGAAAAACCAATAGAATACCCTTTAGAATACTTTTTTGGATACGTTGTACACGTCCACTCTTACACCGAATATATGTGTGTATATATATATATATATACTCACCTTATGGAACACCATTTGGACTACCCTGTAAAAATACGTAAAAGACCACCTACACATGATACACCCCGCATGACTTGTATTACATTACCCAATGGACACCATGTACAATACACTATATAGAACACCTCATAGGATAACCTTTAGAATAACTCCTCTATATACCTTATAAACTNATTACCCAATGGACACCATGTACAATACACTATATAGAACACCTCATAGGATAACCTTTAGAATAACTCCTCTATATACCTTATAAACTTTCATTCGGAATACCCTAATATAGAATACCCTGATGCCTTATTGAACACCCTATAGCCTCTAGAATATCTCATAGTATACTTTCAAGAATACCCCGTATATATACCCTATAGAATACCTTATACAATAACTTATGGAGCACCCTGTAGAATACCACATAGAATACCGTACGAAATACCTAATGGAATGCATAATCCCCTCTATATTCATCGTATGCCTTATTGAAGACCATCTGGAATACTCTATAGAATACATTAGAGAAACCCGCTACGGTCCTAGATAGGGTAGCCCCTGTATACCGTATATATGCCATTACATTATATAATATCCTATAGATACCCCTTCAAACAAAGGATATACAAAAGGACAATCCTGACGAAACCAAGATCTGAGAATCCCCCCATGAAACTGTAGCTTGTTGGCTAAGGGATTTATCAGGAATCGAAGAGAGTAGCCTATAGAATCCCTTTTAATCCGTTTACAAACCTTAGAAATTTTCATATAAATTAACCTAGGTAATACATTCTAGAATACCCCCTATATACCGCCGAAGCACCTTATTGAATACCCTATAGCCTCTAGATTACCTTATAGAATACTTTCTACAGTTATGCCCTAGAGAATCCTTTATACAACGCCTTATGGAATACCCTATAGAATGCCCCAAGAAATACGTTACACAATACGGTCTTTGTAGGCCTTATAGAAAACCAGCTGCAATTCCCTTTCAACTACCTCATAGAATACCCCCTGTGTCCGATACCATCTGTATACCCCATAGAAAACCTTAACGACAATCCTTGTAGAATATTTTGTTGATATTAAGGATTAACAGGGGGGGACAATTAGGAGAATAATACTTTGTATAATACCTGCTATATGTCCAGTATGTACCTTTTTTTACCATCCGGAACATCCTATAGTATTGAGTACCCTCCAGCATACGTTGCAGATAAACGATGTATATAGGGAAAATCAGGAAGAACCCAAAATTTGGAAATTCACCAGTTGAATTGTAGCTTTTTGAATAAGGGACTTTTGGACTTTTTTGAAGGAGATCCGGAATCTAGGATCTAAGAAGTCCTCTGGTAAATCGATGCTTATTTAGCACGGGGTAGTCAGCGTTCTATTTATAGACATCAGGCACGAGGGGATCGGAGGATTCCTGCTATAATCCGAAATAGTTTTAGCAAAAGAACTAACCATGTAAAGAAATTCAGGAGCCCGTGATGTTCTAAATATTTCGAAGCTGCTTTCCTACGGGATTACATAAAAGAAATCAGGAACCCAGGATTTGAGGATACCTTTAGTGCATTGAAGCTTCGTTAATAGGAGATGTAAAGTTCAGCTGCTAACTATACACGACATATTTTACTATGGTCTACAGTATGTATTATTTTATTTGACCTTAGCAGTTTTCTAAATTCCTTACATGTTTTCCACGCGATTACCTAGTTCCCTAAATTTCCTAAATTCCCCACTCCCCGCCCCCTTGTCTTGAATTACGGTTAGCATTAGTTCCCTACATTCCCCAATCTCAGCCCCCCATGTCCTGCCTTTAAGGACTTCCTTGATTTCTTAAATTCACCAAATGCCTTGATCCTTGCCCCCATATATTGGGTTTAACGGATTCTTTAGTTCCCGAAATTCCGTCCTCATGAATGCGAACACCTGAATCCTAACCATGAGGGTCGGAGTTAGGGATTTAAGGATTTCACTAAATCCGGTACATAGGGCTAGGGGTTAGCAAATTTAGAGAATTTAAGGATGTAGGGGACTTCCTAAATCCAGTACATAGGGCTAGGGGTTGTGGAATTTATTAGTCTAGAAAGCAAGAGATAATAACTCCCAAATTCCTGATTGTAGAATCTGGAATATGATTCCAGAGTGCATAATCAGGAATTTTGGTAATCTCGAAGAACTGGAATTCTGGAAATATTAGCCCCCGCAAATCTGGAATTCTAGAATTNTGATTCCAGAGTGCATAATCAGGAATTTTGGTAATCTCGAAGAACTGGAATTCTGGAAATATTAGCCCCCGCAAATCTGGAATTCTAGAATTATTAGCCGCGGCAAATCAAGAGGTAAACAATTCCAAAATTCCAGATTTGCGAGAGCTAATAATTCCAGAATTCCAGATTTCCAGAATTCCAGATTTATCAGATCTGGCATTATTCCAGATTGGAAAATCTGGAATTCTGGAATTCTGGAAATCTGGAATTCTGGAAATCTGGAATTCTGGAAATTTGGAATTCCGGAATTCTGGAAATCTGGAATTCTGGAAATCTGGAATTCTGGAATTCTGGTAGAGTTAGCATCCGCAAATCTGGAATTCTGGCAATCTTGAATTCTGGAAATCTGGAATTCTGGAAGAGTTAGCCTCCGCAAGTGTGGAATTCTGGAAATCTGGAATTCTGGAAGAGTTAGCCTCCGCTAATCTGGAATAATTTACTTTTGCCATTGTGGAAATGTGGAAAGATAATGTTGCGATATCAGCGCATACCCTCTGGAGTCAGTGGAACAGCGGATTACAGCATCAAAGCATTTCGTGTCGCGAAAGCATACGTACTGCCAACAGTGGAACAACAGATTACTCGAGCATCAGAGTATTCCGCNCGCGAAAGCATACGTACTGCCAACAGTGGAACAACAGATTACTCGAGCATCAGAGTATTCCGCGTCGCGAGTCCTCGAACTCCAGACCCTGAGCTGCAGCTTTTTTCCGTCGAAGATGACGCTCCTTGTAATTACCATGAGGGCGTGTTTTTTCCCCACATCACTGTGTGGGGTTTTTGTTTTTACGCACCCTCCCGCCTCCTCAGCCTCAGCCTCACACCCATCGGCGCCGCACACGCAGCACACACACACACTCACACCACACACACAGAGCACACAGCATACACAGCATACACAGCATACACAGCAAGCACACAAGACGCAACACACAGCACACACAGCACACACAGCACACACAACACACAGCACACAGCACACAGTGGACACACACACACACACAGCATACACAGCAGACACACACACACACAGCATGCACACAACACACTCTGGGGCGCATACACACAACACACAACACACAACACACAGCACACAGCACACAACACACAGCACACAGCATAGACACACACGGGAAGACACACAACACACAGCACACAGCATAGACACACACGGGAAGAGTCTAAACGCGACTAAACACGCTCTCTAGAGGGCTCGGTCGGAGCAGGCGCGCGCGAAAGGGTCCCAAGCTCTGGGGCGTGTCCCGAAGAGTCTAAACGCGACTAAACGTGCTCTCTAGAGGGCTCGGTCGGAGCAGGCGCGCGCCAAAGGGTCCCAAGCTCTGGGGCGTGTCCCGAAGAGTCTAAACGCGTCTAAACGCTCTCTCTAGAGGGCTCGGTCGGAGCAGGCGCGCGCGACAGAGAGAGAGACAGAGAGAGAGAGAGGCATCATAGCCCTGGCGAAAGAAAGAGAGAGAGAGAGAAACAGAGAGAGCGAGAGAGAGAGAGAGAGATGTAGGGGGAACTTCCCTCTACATCATAGCCCTGGCGAAAGAAAGAGAGAGAGAGAGAGAGAGAGAGAGAGCGAGACAGACAGAGAGAGAGAGAGAGATAGAGAGAGAGAGAGAGAGGGAGGAAGAAGAGGGGGGGGAGGGGGGGGGGGGGAGGGGGGGGGGGGGGGGAGAGAGAGAGAGAGAGCCTTTCGTCCCACTGCCCGCCCCCTCCCACAGACACAGACACAGACACAGACCCAGACCCAGACGCAGACGCAGACGCA
>BGNK01000676.1:71241-109274 GCA_003297005.1 Symbiodinium sp. clade A Y106 | reverse complement strand
CACACACACCCACACACGCACACCCACCCACACACACACACACGGTATACAGCATACAGCACACAGGACACAGCACACGGCATACACACAACACACAGCACACAGCAGACACACACACACACACTACCAACGAGAACGCACACGCAATGATCACTTTCTTTTGCATCGGTTTGCGGCTAACACGTGAAGCACTGTCATGTGGGGTTATCCGGTCCTTTAATATTTTTTTGGGGGTACCAAATATAAGTATATATATATAAACATATATATATATATATATATATATATATATAATGTATATCATTATACTCATACGCACCCACACATAAATACTGGTCGATATGATCGACCAAGAAACGTAGCACATGCGTGCGTACATGCTGTCACCTTCACATCCCTCGAAGGGATCCCTGATGCAGCTGTGGAGTGAATGGAAGACGGCTGCCAACCCGTCCCTGAAGAGCGAGGACTCTTGGCCTTTCGACAAGCATCCCAGGGTGCTTTAAGCCTGACTGCGCCGTCATGTTTTCTGAGGACCTCATGCCGATCCACATACCTTGGCAAGCAATTATGGATGCTTCAGATTAGGACTCGTTCCAGTCGCTTTGCACACTGCGCGTGGCAAGCTTCGGAACAAAGAGAACTGTCTGTTGCCTGCTGCGTGCTTGCCCAGCTCCACTTAGCTTTTTGCGATAGCCTGTCTGCCATCAATCAGGCTTGCCGGACAGAGTTTATCGGAACACCCACTTCCGGTGCATCTGCGCATTCTAGACAATGAACTCCTGTAGACGGGCCGGGATACTTAGGGCTAGAAAAAAGCTTGCCGCTCGTTTGCCATGGCGTCTACGGTCATCCAGGCTCCAAATGGATCCAGAAGCCTGCTTTTCGGAGCAGCTTCTCCACAGACTGGGACGCAATCGCAGTCGCCTTCTGCCATAGCCGCCTTCCCAAACATCTCGGGCGTGCTCGCAAGCCCAGGCTCAAGGGCCCTGCCTACAGTGTTGTAAGAGGTTCAGGGGGACTTACATTGACTTACATGTTTTGCCGAAAAAATCGGTATCTCAAGCCATGATAAGTCCAACAAGGAAAGGGGTCGGTGAGGGAAGGACCCATCACGTTGCGTGTTCTGAGGCGGGTAAGCAGGGTTGGGCCGGGTAGCGTGAGTACTCCAAACGCCAAATTGGCTCGATGCTCAATGCCGGCCAAGACCTTCCAAACACATGCTACGCAGGAGTGAATGCCCGATGCATGACCTCCTGTGCAAGAGTTGTAGAGAACCCCACACCATCACCATCGAAACCAAGTACTGCCAGCGGACGAAGCTGCCCTAAAGCCTTCGGCAGGTGCGAGACTACCTTCTCTTCCGATTCCGGCGCCTGTACAGTTGTCCGCAGAAGGTGAGTCTGAGGAGGACCTGTGCTGTTCCTGAGTGGAAGACTCGCCTGTGAACATACTCCTCTTTCTGTGCTCCTCCATGTCAGTCGATTCTTGGGTGAAGATGATTGTTGTGCAGGCACACCTTTGAAACTTTGACCAAAGTGTTTGTGTGCGTTTCGTGTCAATCATGTGTTTCGCAGTGCTGTTTCTGTTCGTGGTTGGTTGCACTTAACACTGCCTGTCTATTTATCTTGGGCCGCAAGACGCAGTGTGACAGGCTCTTATTTGTTCCGTGGCGGTTTGGGTATAGAGTGCCCTTAAAGCTGTGTAGAGAGTTGAGTTGCCGTCAAGTTCCCTCCTCGTCGGTAGAGACCGCAGGACTCCAGCGACACGAACGATTCGGATGGGGAGGGCTTGCACGTCGCGCATCGGCTGTCTGCCCATGTCATGGGTTGGGGAGCAGTGGCACGTTTTCAGCGGCATGCATCCGTCGCAGAGATGCGAGAACAGGGCATGTCAACGGGCCAAGCCAATGCACAGGCAGTCGCACAGCATCGCAATGAAGTCCTTTTCGCCTTATACTCGAAGTATATCATGTGTGCTGCCGTGTTGGCCGTGTTCCTCAGTGTTGCAGTCTGCGGCCTATTCATCTGGCACATGTGCGAATTCTGGCACTACAGGCACGTGAAGTGCAATGGTAGTCTCAGGGTGATGACGCGGGTGGTGCTCGGCATCTCTATATTTGACATATTGATGGGTACCAGAGTCTGCTGCACAGAAGTGGACGAGACGAGCCTCCCACGGAGGTGGAGAATGAAAGACTGTTGCATAGTGCTTTTGCTACTGACGATGGGCCTGAATGTTTGGGGCGTGCTTTCACTTTCTGCAGCACAGATCAGTGGTGTGGCAGATGTGAGTTTGTTGCCCAACTGCTCCGACGCTGCCCCGGGTCTTTACATGGCCACGGTAGCTCATGGAGTCGGTCTCGTCGTCTACTCCGTCTATTTGCTGATCAGCTTCATTGGAGTGGGCAACTTGCTGGAAACTTTGCTAAGGCGAGGGCTCCTAACTTCGCCCAATGGAGCGCCGAAAGGATGCCTCGAGGACTGCACTGTAGAGGTCACCGAGATCGAGGACGGCTATGAATGCCCAATCTGTTTGGAAGAATGCACCCCAGAAACAACGGTAATGACGAAGGAGTGTCACCACATATTTCATAAAGACTGCCTGCAGCACTGGCTTCAGGTGAACAGTACCTGTCCCCTGTGTCGGCAAAGCCTTGCCAGGCACAATTAGGACTGTAAGGTAAATGTGTCAATGTCATGCAACTCTCTTTAAGCCACTTTGAGCGCCGGACCGCAGCTATTCTTACAAGCTTTTGCTTTCTGCCTCGCCTGGGTTTCCCAGACTGGCTGTAGTTTGCGACATCCGTGCACAGCCTGACTCGTCCAAATGTGCTTCTGCAGACTCTGCCATTACTCAGGGTTCTAAAACAAGAACGCCACAACATGACCCCGCCCATGAGCATGAGGTGAGGACCTGTTGGGGCTGGGAGCTGGCTCAAGGAGCATTCCTAGGCATGCCTTGCACCAATCACGTATAGGCGTATGGGTCCTAGGCTACTCCTAGTCACGCGTGGTGATATCATCTTTTGAACGTTCGGCACTTTTGATGCAGCCACAAGACCTTCCTGAAGGGTTTCCTCAGTTTCCTCTGGCAGTGACTCTTGGCGGCCATGGCTTTTGGCATCGTGCGGACTGCAGAGAACTGCAAACCTAGCCTCTAGACCCATCCCAAGCCCTGCACCGGCGCAGCGCATGTGACATTGCAGATTGATTGCCATGTCGGCTGAGCAAGCGTTGCTAATCGTGGAGACCTCAGCATAGAATTTGCAAAACCGGCGGCTGTGCACCTGTACGAACAACTTGTGTGAAGTGGTTATCAATGGATATGGCACTTTCCGGAAAGGGCCAGTTCTGCAGCTTCTTCACGTGTTGAATCTCCATCCGGTCTCTTGAAGACTTCGACAACCAATGCCTCGTCCCAGATCCCAGGCACAAGGCAATGAGAGCAGGCCTGCTGTTGAAACAGCTGTGACCGGCGCTTTCTGTCACGTCAGGTTCGTGGTATCACACGAGCTGCAGACGTAGCTGAAGATGGCACGGCAGAGACCGAAGAAAGATTGCGGGTGGCTTCAGGCCCACTGTCACTTCTTGCGACCCAGTTGGAGTTCACCAGACATGCATGGACATACCATGGGCGCACAGGTAAGGTGTGCCATTCATTGATGTTCTTCATCGAGCACCCGGACAACAGAGTCCAGTGTCACGTCGCCAGGAGCCGAGCTGGCATCATCCACGTTCATTCCGCGCAGTCGTGTCACATTTTTCATCCTCGTACTCTATAGGTTGCATTTTGCACGGACCACGAAAGTCTTGCCTATTGTTCACCCTTGGCAGCTTGCAAGGCAAACACCCTGAAAAAGTGCTACGAGAGCATGGCGCTCAGTGTGCAAATTGTTACTCTGACCAACAGATATGCATAGTCAAAAGCCATGAACGGCAGGATTTCCTTGCTCTATCAGCGATGAAAACATGGTCACAGTGAGGCGACCGGAACAAAGAGTTCCGGCTAGAGCGTAGCATCTCAAGTGACATTGATTGTGACCTGTCAACCCTGAATGCTTCGAGGCAGGCGTATGCGAATTGCATCAAGACTGCCGCGGAAAACACATTACAGGATGACAATGAGGCCTGCCGAGTCTCGATCGTCTCAGTGGCAATGCAAGTCACATCTTGCGCGAAGCGTGGCAGACGGCTTTGAAGACGCTGGCGTGGATTGTCAGTCGTGCCGATGGTGCGGACTTTGCAAGGACGCAGGGTTCTGCGCTTCGGCCCAGGTCAGGCCCAAGGCTTCGTTGCATCTGACCGAGGGCCCAGGATCTGGAAGAGGTCGAGGTCGGTGCCAAGGAGACACAGAGAGTTTCAAAATGGCTGAGCCTCCCCGTTTCGGACTTTCTCTTCAGGATCAAGGGGGCCAAGTGGCCGTCAAGGCTGGAACTGCAGATGTGGAGCCAGGTTGCCTGTTGCCTGTGTTTGGAAAGAAGGCTTCAAGCCAGAAAGACGATGAGCAGCTCAGATCAGCCGTGCTAGCGGAGGTGGGCAGCGACCGGCAGGGATGTAGATGTAGACTCTAGACTTCCTCGCCGCGGTGGCTTGGCTGGAGCCTGCTCAGGTGATCAAGCTTCCACAGGTAGTCAGCGTCACCCTTGAGGCATCCAGATCATATCGTCGAAAGAGCTCAGCGTGAAAAAGCCTTCGCAGGCAGATTTCGTCGTTGTATCCACGAAGACATTGGCAGATTCCAGAAATGCGAATTTTCTGGCTGACCTGCTGCCTGGACGCAAGCATTTTTGAGGGATCCAAGCCCTCCCTGCGTTGTTGTTTGAGGCTTCGCACGATGATGGAACAGGCCGGAACACCGCCCTGCTCCGAAGTCTGGGAAATGTGCGCCTGGAAGCAAGATCCTGTGCAGGGAGTACATGACGTGAGTTTGGTGAATCCGCATACTCGCTTGCCCCTCAGTGGCTTCAGATCTCGCTGGCGGCTAAATCGGTTGGCTAGATGTTCATGAGCCAGCAGCAAAATTGCATGCCAGGTGGTGCTGGAGGAGGGTTCAGTTGTACTTGCCTGCTCCTGGAAGATCCAAGTGTGGGACGCAGTGAGCATGATGAAAGGTGGTCTCGAGATGTCTCGAGCTCAAGATGTCCAATTAATCTAGAGCTCTATAACCTGTCGGTAGTCCAACCGGCATAGCAGTTGATCATTGCAGGCAACCAAATGTTCAGTGCTGGCAGCCTCCAGAAGCCAAAAACAACACAGAAGAGACAGCAAGCGTTGCCTTTAGCTGGACTGCCCGCTACAGTAGCTGCACAAACACGCTCCCACAAACAAGCAAGCATATCTTAGTCAAGTGCTGTTTTTTTGAAGCATTTCACTAGCTCCTAATCTGCCCTGTCACTTGTCGGAAAGTGCAGGAAGCAGCGCGACAAGTTCGCCTGGACCTTGGCGAGAGCAATTATTGTTAGCAGACTTGGCTTTGCAATGTGTTGCAATACGGGCATCTGTAGCAATGTAGTACATCTATCTAAGTCTATATCTACCTACCTATCTATCTATCTGTCTATCTCCCTACCTGTCTATCTATCTATCTACATACCTATTTATCTAACTGTCTATCCATCCATCCATCCAGCCAGCCAGCCATCCATCCATCTCTCGCTCTCGCTCTCGCTCTCGCTCTCGCTCTCGCTCTCGCTCGCGCTCGCGCTCGCGCTCTCGCTCTCGCTCTCGCTCTCGCTCTCGCTCTCGCTCTCGCTCTCGCTCTCTCTCTCTCTCTCTCTTCTCTCTCTCTCTCTCTATATATATGTATACTGTATAATACACACCTACATCTGTACATACCTATATAAGCAGATGCATGTGCGTATTTGTATAGGTATAGGTATACGTATACATAGACGTCTACGTATACGTATGCGTATACGTGTAAAATGCGTATGTATACGCAGCATGATGTTATATACGTGTTATGTACAATATATGACACATCATACATACGCAGTATATACATGTACATCTATGTAGATATTGCCAACGCCTCGGGTCTCTTTTCAGGACGGACGTCCCAGCAGATGGGGAAGAAGACTTGGGCAAGGCAGGGGAAGATTCAAAATGTGCTTTGAACCCTTAAGCGTTAGTCTTTCCCTTGAGAGATACCCCAAAGGGTTGCGATGACAGGGTGACCCGTCTAGCCACCCTTGTAGCAACCTCATCGTCACACCTATTCGTGCGGCTGTGTGGCATTGGGCGCAATTTCGAAGTTCGAGACATGCAGATCTATCCATGCAACAAACAGAGAACAGACATTCCCTCGAAGCACTACGTCAAAGTTGTCGCAAGCATTGTCAGCACATCAAGCGGTAGTACCCCTTGCAGTTCTGGTATGCGTCCATCTGGCGAGTGGCCAGTATGAGCAGGGTGGCCCCCTGGGCCTCCTGGGCCGAATTCCATGGCGTCTTCCTCCAGCTAACATCTTCGCAGCCGGGGGAAAGAGCCAGGGGTGTCAAGCGGGTTGAAACCTGGATTCTTGCCAAGCAATGACACAGGTTACTCCGTACGTCTGACTTCTGACTTTACTCGAAGATCGCTGTTGCTTGGTAGGCTTGGTACTCTCGAGACCTGGGCTGAGGAGGACTCGATGTCGGTTGCCTGTGGCGGTGGATGTCACGGCAAGCTTCGTGGAGATAATGCTGAACGATGCCTATCTGAATCCTGAAGCTGCCGCCCCCAGAAGTGACCACGAACTACGCCTCATGTATGCAATGGCCGTCGTGCGCCTGGTCAACGGCATCGTAGTCGTGGCCTCAGCATCTGAGAGGCCGTCAGGCGTCCCCCATCTTCATGTCCAATTACAACTGGCGACAGCGTTTTTTGGTACAAAGAACCGGTGTCAGGATGTCTCGCGCACGGGGAGAACGACCATCCTGGCACGGGCACAGAGTGCAGAATGGCCACAGCTGTTCGTGGATCTGCGGCACGAAGCCTCTCATCAGGCAGCTTGCTGTTGATCTTCGTGAGGCCTAGTTTCTTTGAGTGTGCGCCGCATATCTCCCTGTGTCTCTGTGTCTATCGAACCACCTGGCCACCTTCCCACGCGGCAGTCTACACTCAATCTCGTCGCTCAACCGCCCGCGCAACAACGAGGGAGAATCCCGCGACGCTGACGTCAAAAAATACACAGAGACCATGCGAGACGTCTTCGACAGAGACAACACTTGCTTTGCGGCACCGGCACTCGTGCGATCGCAATGGCAAATTGCACTTCAGGGTGCATCCCGTTTCCGGCGCGTGACATCTTGTTTCTTCTTGTTGTATGACCTAAAATCCCAATATAACCTTAAACTCTAAACCGCAAATCCTTGATGCTCCCTCCTGGCTAAGAACTTGCCATCATTGCCGATACTTCGGCTGGCAGCCCAGGAGGCCGTTTGGCCTCTCGGCAAGCTTTGGCCACATGGTCAGATGTTGAAAAATACTATCACAATTCCGCTGTGACTACTGCCGCCACTGCTACTGCTACTGCTGCTCTACTACTACTACTACTACTACTACTACTACTTCTCCTCCTACTACTCCTACTACTACTACAACAACAACTACTACTACTACAACAACTACTACTACAACAACAACTACAACTACAACTACAACTACAACAACAACTACTACTCCTACTACTACTACTACTACTACTACTACTACTACTACTACTACAACTACTACTACTACCACTCGCCGCTAGCCACTCCCCCCTACCAACTAGACTTGCTCCATCCGGGCTGGGCAGTGGCAGCTTCTAGGCTCCCTGCAGAAGATGCAGAGGCTCAGGCTCCCTATCTGTGACAGCTGCAGAATTTGCAGAGGCTCACTTTCCTTAACTGTCACAGCGGGTGAAGTTGCAGAGGCTCAGGCCCCAAAACTGCGACAGCAGCTGGAGTTGCAAACTCGACGGGGAAGTAGTTGCTAAACGGCAGGTTGTCGGATGGATGGTATTAAAACGCCGCAAATTCTGTGCAAAACGCAGATGCTGCTAAGAAGTTTTAACACTCCGCTAAAACCTGCAGCGCAACATCTATTGCCAGCTGTACGTGGGAGGGGCTCGCCAACATCCCGGAAGCCCAGACCTCCGCATCGGAGGGTTTGCTTTTGAAGCAGTGTGTGTCGTGTGCGCACGAGCGTGTGGAGATAGTGTTCGGGGTGTTCGTGAAACAGTGTCGTCAACATCCGCCGGAAAAGCTCCCCCCACCCAACTTCGAGTTTTCGCCCAGCCCCCTAAAAAGAATCCGATGGCAAAGTCCAGAAGTAGATTTGGAGACTACATAAGATGGTCCGACATCATGAAAGTATTGCAAATACCATGTAAAATAGCTGCTTTGGGGTGTCTGCGTAACCGTGTCGTCATCATCCCCCCTCACCTCAAAAAAACAACTCCAAAATCCGAAGATCGAGTTTGCAGAGTCGACAATTGGATTTTGAGACGACAAGAAGTGGTAGGACATTCCGAAAGTACCGCAAACACCGAGTAAAATGGATGTGCTCTTAAGATGCTTTGTAAGGGGGGGCGTACCACAACTACCACTCCTACCACTGCTACTACTGCTACCACTACTACCACTACTACCACTAGATACCACTAGACACCACTAGTACCACTCGTACCACTAGTACCACTAGTACCACTGGTACCACTAGTACGACCAGTCCCACTGCTACCACCACTGGCAGTTCTATCACTACTACCACTACTACCGCTACGGCAGATGGAGGAAATCTTGCACGACCCAGATGCTACGACCCAGATGCTGACTCGTGGCACCCATCACCAGGACCCCGCACCCCCTGCTTAACATTGACGATAGTATGCGATGTGGCGGGTGCAAGATGCTTTGTCAGTGGAACCCACGGCACGTCCCAGAATTGGACGTGGGGTTTAAAACGGGGGACGCAGGGTACTCCCATGGAATCAGAAAAAACCAGATGGTAATGGTGAGGCTTGTGGTGATGGTGATGATTGCTGATGGTGATGGTGGTTGCCGCTGATGCCCATGCTGATGGTGATGTTGCCGCTGATGATGCCCATGATGATGGTGATGATGGGCACCGTCTTTATTGCCGCTTAGGCTCCTGGTCGAGCGCTACTGGCGCCCCCAGCTTCAAAAAATCGAGGAGAGGGGGCGACACTTAGCTTCAACCACGCTGTCCTTTTCCAGGGTGTCCAACAGTTTGTGCCGAGGCAATGGAACATCCCAGACGGCGGACCGAGGGGCAAAGACCCTGGACCGGAAGTTGAAGGCCACGGAAGTTAGCAAGACTTTTTGGTGCCTCGATGCGTGAGATCCTATGTAAGGCACAGAAGTCTGAGAGGTGGGTAAGCACATATCTGTCATGGACCCCTGGTCAGGCTCTCATGTGGTGCACAGCGGCGACGTGTGCAGCAGAGGAGCCATCGCAGAAACGCCGGAAGTTTGGCAACAAGATGAAGGCTCAAGAGGAAGCGAACGATGACTTGCTTGTCAAATCAAAGAATCATAGCCAGAGTTCCCAACCGCCGTCTGCACAAAATTGCTTCCTGTGTCAGTGTCCAGTGGAATCTCTCTGCAGAACTGACAGGATCAGGATTCAGAGGCTGCTGCAAGAGAAGCAAGCTTGGCGGCCAAGAAGGCTGCCGAAGATGTATCCGGAATGGCTGCAGATGAAAGTAAGCTTCTCGCACGCGTTTTTCAGGCCTGGCTGGACTCATTATTTTCTTTCAGTCGTTTTGTTGGACTCTGGCCTTGCCCTTGGTTTTTGCAGCCATTGCTCGTGGCAGGTTCTTGAGGGTGAACCTCATGCAGATGGTAGAGACAGCAGAGCTCTGCACCTGCTGTGCCAGCACCATGACACAGCCATTGCAAACGTTAGACGCAGTGACGAAGATTGTCCGCAGTCCAAGCCTGGCTACCCTGAAGCCAAGGACATGTTCGGAGAACTTCGCGTTGCGTTTGCTTCGCCACCTTCTCTTTGCGGCTGCGGGACTTCCCACAGTGAAGCTGGAGGGGGCAGCTGACAATTGTCCAAGCCTACGCAATATCTCTGAGACTCGGCGGAGCCGTTGAAGAGCCGTGTGCAGGGAGCAAAGTGGAACAGTCCGGCGACTGGAAGATGATCTTGCAGCGCTGAGCCTAGGATCACTACTGTTCAGCAGCGACCGAGCCTGGCATGAAGGACTCCCGCTTTCTGGGGATGTCGGCAAAGAGCTCTGCACGGTGACAGGCTGACCTTGGCAGGAGCACTCGAGTGAGGATTCGGAAAGGATGCTACACTGGCTTTGGGCCCTGTTGTCAAATGACACTCCGGACAAAGATTCTGGAAGGCCGGCTTTGGCACTTTACAAACTTTATAGGGATTTTGCATGCCCTGCGCTCAGTTCTTCACGACTCCGCTGCACGTTGGCAAGCTTGCTGCCTTCACTGCGGCTTGCTGTTGTTGGCCACATGGCGAGCTCAAGTGGTTCCGACGTTGTGCCACGGCGGCAGTCCAGCCGTAGCAGTGCTCAGGAAGAGCAATGTGGGTGCAGGGACGGCGCACGGCACCACTTGACCACGACAGGTTCAACCGGCTGATGGAGCTACCGCAGGCATGCATGACTTGCTATCCCAAAAAAGCCTAGCTTTTCGGCACTACCTCACGAAGTGTTTTTTCTCAGCTCAGCTGCCTCGTTTCTCGTGCCTCCCCCATTCTCCTTTCCCTCTAACCACTCCAAGAATACAAGATCAGATTGTTGCTCTAGTGCTGCTCCGACTCCTGCGCACAATGCTTCCTGACTAACCGGCAAGCTGACGGATGGACTTACAATGAATCGTGAAGAAGGAACACTGTGTTACAAAGAAGATCACAGCAATGACGCTGCCCGCACTGGATTTGCTGTTTTTGGGCTTGCGATTTGAGCTCCGAGTTTAGTCCGCAGCTTCGACCAGCACCGCCCAAGCTCAAGGCATCTCGCTCCTCACGGCTTTGGGCAGCGCTCAGGGAAGAGCGGCTCGACGCCGGGGCTGAGATGTTTTCAGCCATTTGCGAGGCCTGGACCATAGTTTGTTGCGGCAGAGCACCCAGCAAGTCATGCCAGGATTGCCGGTAGCATTCTCTCTGAGTATCCGGCAGGCATTGGATCCAACCAGTGGCCTCTCCTCGCGCGACTCTCCAAGTCAAGGACCCCTTTCACCTCTTAATGCGACACGCTCACCCTCTAAGCATCCTTGTGTCTTTTGCGAGCAGGACTGGAGGAGATGGAAGGCTTTGTGAAGAAAGCTCAATCCAAGTCGGGCACTCACTGAGTGTCGTCTTCGGGGTTTTCGTGTTGATCGCCCCTCAATTCCTCAAGCTTGTCCCGTGTCCTAAATCCAAAACGCGGTCATGCACGCGGTTCCAGTACACAGTCGAGCCGCGCTCCAGATATCCCTAGATTATGGCTTGCAATTGCTTAAACGACACCCCGATGGGCCTGGATGTAGGCGTAGGCCCACGGAGATCCCCAAGTGCAGGCCGAACCAGAAAGTCGGGCGAGAGCCGTGGACAGCTGTGGGCACGGTCTTTGACCGAAACTTGTCTATCCGTTGTCGAGAGGAGCCGCTTGTCGGCAATCCTTGGAAAGACACCACTTGGTATCCCTATGGAAAGGTGCGTTGCAGTTGCTGTCAGGCTGTCACTGTTGGTACATTAGCACTGCGGTCAGGTTGATTTTTGTCATTGCGGTAGTGACGGATGGAGTACTCGCAACAGGCCTACATACAAACAGCTCACTGTCATTATCAGATGATCAACGTTTCTGTTCTGAACACACTGCTGTGCAGGACCAGTATAATGCGGCATGCACTCAGATCCACTTACATATGTATATATATATATATATGATCATATGTGTATATATATATGTATACATCTATCCATATATATATATATATATATATGTATACATGTATACATGTATACATGTATACATGTATACATGTATACATGTATACATGTATATATGTATATATGTATATATGTATATATGTATATATGTATATATGTATATATGTATACATGTATATATCTAAACCTAGGCACCGAAACTCTCAGGCTATTCAGCTCCTGAACCACGCGAGACCCTGGACCGTAGCGTGAGGCGAAGCCGGGCATGCGTCGGAGGTCAGCGACTTCCCGCCAAGGCACTTGGCCCCGTCTCGTGTGGGTTTCATAGGCGGTTTAGGGTTTAAAGTTTTAGATTTTTTGGTTCAGAGTTTTTTTGAAGGCTTATGGATGTTGTTTTTGGGTTTTTGTCAGTCACTATTTCTTCTTGGTTTTCAGGTCTAGCAGCTGTGAACCCCGAACCCTACCCTAAACGGCTCCTGAACCCTCATCCCAAAAGCTCTGTAGACGGGAATCATACTGTCGAATCTCAGCCGAAAAGTCTCGAAAGCTGTTTTAGTCTCCAGTCATGCTTTAGCATTGTGGGTCCAATTCCCAAAGGAGTAAACGATAGTCGTCTCAGAATCACCTTGCAGCCTGTTTCTAGACCCTAAACCCCTAAACCCTTAAACCCTGTAAACCTATCAATCCCAAACTCCTACATCCTAAACCTTAAATCCTAAACTCCTAAACCCTAAACCTTAAATCCCAAACACTCATCGACTCCGGCATACATACAGCAGGGAGATGTCCGGGCCATCCAAGCGAGGGAACGCGCCGGGGAACTTTAGGGTTTAGGGTTTCCAGGGAAGTTTGGGGGAGCGTTCGAGGAACAGGAAGGAACTTTCGACAAAGAAATGTGGGAAGCTCCGGGAAATTTGGGCGAAGGAAATTTGGTGGAAAAGCCGCGGAAACTTTCGACTAAAATTTGGGGGAGCTTTCGAGGAAGACTTAGGGGATTGCGGCAGGGGAGGAACTTTCGAGGGAAAGTCAGGGGAAGCTTTAAGGGAACCAAGACGTGTTACTGAGCACAGACAACGAAGCCTGAAGTCCTTGAACTTAGGCCCATGAGATCCCATCTCCGTAAAACCATGTANTTTCGAGGGAAAGTCAGGGGAAGCTTTAAGGGAACCAAGACGTGTTACTGAGCACAGACAACGAAGCCTGAAGTCCTTGAACTTAGGCCCATGAGATCCCATCTCCGTAAAACCATGTAGAACCCTGAAGCTTTCAACCTTTAAGGCTGAGCCCAATAGCCTTATAGCAGACTCATGTAGACAAGCCCCACAACCTTCTAAACCCTAAACCNGAGATCCCATCTCCGTAAAACCATGTAGAACCCTGAAGCTTTCAACCTTTAAGGCTGAGCCCAATAGCCTTATAGCAGACTCATGTAGACAAGCCCCACAACCTTCTAAACCCTAAACCAAAATTTCGAGGGAAAGTCAGGGGAAGCTTTAAGGGAACCAAGACGTGTTACTGAGCACAGACAACGAAGCCTGAAGTCCTTGAACTTAGGCCCATGAGATCCCATCTCCGTAAAACCATGTAGAACCCTGAAGCTTTCAACCTTTAAGGCTGAGCCCAATAGCCTTATAGCAGACTCATGTAGACAAGCCCCACAACCTTCTAAACCCTAAACCCTAAACCCTAAACCCTAAACCCAAAATTAGCTCCTAAAGCCCATGCGCCCTAAAGCCTTAAGGCCGAGAGCCCCAAAGTAGCTTCTGAAGCCCCAGACCCAGAGACTCCAATATCCCCTACTTAAAAAAATATCTCTCTTACATCATAGTAGGGATCCTTCTATCATTTAAGGTATACTATATTCTTTAATGAAGGGATAATGGAGGTCTCTGGATCCACATTAGCTCCTAAAGCCCTAGCCCCTTGAACCCGAGCCTTCAAACTCAGAGCCATGGCTCCGGCAGGCCTTCTGACGAGCTTCGTCCTGACACCGTGCTTCTCTGGCTGCAGTGGGCCGGAGGCCCAGGTGCTGAAGCTCCGGGATTTTATTGCATCTCTATTTGTATATATATATATATACACACACATAATTAAGCTCCAAACCCTAAGCCCTCCACCCGAAGCCCTAAATCCTAACGCAGAGAGCCGGTCACTTGCTTGGCCGGTTAGGCACCGTTCGGTGCTGAACGAAAGGTCGCCCATCTTCGCGCTGACTACGATTTAAGGGTTTAGGCTTCAAGCGTTATCGTTTAAGGTTTATAGGCCCGGGGTACAGACCGCCTAAACCAAGTGGCTGTGACGAAGGCGTCCATCCCCAGCGCTCTAAGCGCCAAACCCTGAGTTTTGATTGAACCCTAAACCCTCAATCCTGAAACCCGAAACCCTGAAACCCTGAAACCCTAAGCCCCCAAACCCTAAACCTAAACCACCAGGTCTAAGACGTCCTGCACCACAGACCCGAGAAGGCGACTTCAGACTCCAGAGCTTTGACCCTAAGCCCAGACGCCACGATACCAACGAGCCCTTGGCTACAAAAGCAGGCCAGAAGCCCTAAACCCTAAACCCCTAAACCCCAAAAAGCCCCAAACCCCCCTAAACCCTAAACTCCCTAAAGCCCCGATTCCAAACCTTACGCCCAATCCCTCATCGCCGAAGAGCGGAGCCCTCCGAGGTGGAAGACGTTCTTAGCCGCCACTTGGCAGCAAAAGGGTAGGGTTTAGGGGTTTAGGGTTAAGGGGTTTGGGGTGCAGGGGCTTAGGGTTTTCGGGTTTTAGGGTTTTTGGGGTTTAGGGTTTAGGGTTTAGGGGTTCAGGGTTTCAGGGTTCTAGGTCGAAGCTTACGGTTTAGTGTATGCAGTGTAGGGTTTGGAGTTCAGCGTTCAGGGTTGAGATCCTCTGAAAGCTCTGTGCGGGGCTTAGGGTTCAGCGGCTGGATTTTCCATCGACTTGCAGTGATTTTCTCGGCAGGGTAGCAGATCGTGGAGTTCCGTAGAGTTCTCAAGGGTAGAACATCGTAGTCACAATGGCATGGTGCGACGAGCAAAGGTAAAGCGACTGCACCAGCACCAAACCTTGCTCAAACATCCCTTACAGGAACATATTGAGTCCCAAACCTAAGTCTTCAACCCCTGAAGCCCGAAAGCAATCAAGCCCCAAATTAATTAGATCCCAAACCCTAAACCCTACACCCTGAAACCTACAAACATAAGTTCTAAACCTTAATAAAAAATATTAAACCTAAAATATAAGCCTTAAGCCCTAATCCCCCACCTCAAAAGGCTTCCGCGATCTCCTTCCACTGAACGACCCAGCCGTGAAGGTGCGGGTTTTCGGCCACCAGCGGGATCTTCATGCGAACCTTCTGGGAGTTTTGAAGTTTTGAAGGTTTTTTGGGTTCTAGGGCCTACGAGGGTTTCGGATTGAAGGTTTCCTTAAAGTACTTTGGAAGACATGAAGCTAAACGCTAACTGAACCTGAACTCTCAGAAAAGTCGAGACAGCGATGCGGCCTAAGCTCAAAAATCCTGCACCCTGAGCCATACGTAGTACCATGCCGTCCCTGAGCATAGGTTCGCAAAGCTTACAACTTTCCCGGGGGCTCCAAGCAGAAAGCCGCAAGCGAAGGAGACATACTTCCCCGCCACTGCCGGGCCGGCAGTGAAAAATTTGCAGCCGAAACGGTCGGGGACCTGGGCTGAGGCTTCTTTATGGGCTCAGCGTGGCAGTGAGGTTTAGACTGTGGTAGCGATGGTGGTAGCGGAGCCTGTGTAGCTGTGATGAGCGACGACGACGACGAGTACCACGACTATTGCTGCTGCTGCCGCTACTTCTACTCCCACTACTACGACGACGATTCGATAGCTTTACTCTAGGCTTCCGGATGCTATCAAACCCCTGTTACGGAGACTTTATGAGGCTTTCACAGAGCCGTTTTCGGTACCTTATATAAAGCCTAAACACTAGTAGTACAGGGTGAGCCCCTCGGCCAAGAGAAGCCGGATGCGCCTCCATACTAAATTTGGCCTTGCCCTTAAATCAGTAGGGTTTCGGATCCACAAGTACACCCTACTGTTGATGGACAAAATCCTGCATTACCCATTATAAGGAATATACCATAATTCCCATAGTTTAGGGTCCTTAAGGTAATGCAGGATTTTGTCAACCCTAGTAGTACATACGGCCTCAGGACGCATCACCAGCCAGTGCCCAACGTGAAGCCTCAGGCCGAACCGAGCTCTGTGCTCGGCACGGAGCACACCCCAAACCTTGAACCCTAAACCCTAAAGGGGGCGAGGGTCCAGAGTGATATTTTTGGGTTCTTTAAGGGCTCTTTAAGGATTCTTCAAGGGTTCTGCAATAGATTGTATATAAGGTTTGCATATGAATGTTCTTTAGAAGGTCTCTTGGAAGGGTTCTGTATGGTTTGTCAGAGTTTTGCATGGGTTCTATGCGGTGCTATAAGGGGCTGATATGGTTTGCGTAGGCGTTCTATGATGGTAGCTGTTCAAAAGTACTTGTTTGCCAAATGGCCTCAAGCTAGGTTCCTGCTTTGGTTAAGATCTCCTGATAAGAGAAGTTTTCTGAATGAGTCCTCGTTTTCACGGACCTGTGGAGCAATCCCTCATGTAGCGATCCTCCGAATAAAATGTCCTGATCCCGACGAAATTTGCTTCAAGTGTTCATCTTGACAGTGTATTGGTAGCACCAAGCCTTGGTCATAGTTGGAGAACATTTTACATTTTTATGGGTACCTAAACCCAATAAGGAATAAACATGTAGATTTTTAGTCCTATCCCAGCCATGAACTAGAAGCTGGGGAAGTCCTGTCCTTAATGAACCCCGGGGATGAGAGACTCCAAACCCTGAGCCCCTAAAACCCTTAGTAGCTGAGTGGATACACTCTGCATTTTTTGGGATAATGAAACCCAGTATAAAACTAAAAGTGTACACTTTTTGGGGGCTTATGAACTCAGCAGCTAAGAACCGCCAAAGCCCAGACCCTTGAAGCATTGAAGACCTTTGAGCTTATGGCTTGCCCTGCGAAAGCCCCCGCTGTGCCAAATAAGCTCAAGTTCCGAAAGCTGGCACGAAACCCTACCACCTTCAGAAACCCTAAAGCCTGAAACCCTAAACCCTAAACCCTAAAACCAGAAACCCCGAAGCAGCAAACAGTGAAGCACTGAAAGCCTATACCCTAGGCCCCAAACCCTAAACCGTAAAACTCCAAACTAAACCCAAAACCCTTTCTGAGACCTGCCACAGGACCTGCCGCCGGCCCCACTCCTGGGTGAGGACGGAGGCACGCAGAAGAGGCCTGGGGCTCAGAAACGGAGATTGTGTTTGTTTCTTCTTTAGGGTTTAGGGTTTTCTTGGGATTAGTACCATATTTGTCATTCGTCTTATGGTGATGGCTACTTTCACTGGTTTAATCTGTCTGATCTTCTGTATTGCTTTATTCTGCTTGTCGACGGTGTTGTAGTGTGGCAGTTGTTTCAGGGTTGTGTGTGCACCTTCAAAGCAACCACCGCTTCGCTTACTTTGGATGGGTTTCTGTTTCAGGTATTTTTGATGGGTTTGCGTCATCTCTGGTCGTTTTTTTTTGCAAGGGCTTTGCGAGGCTGTTCGCTTTTGTTCATATTCACTGCCAGCTGTCCTTGGGTTTGTGGCTTTGGTCAGGTCATGACGGTATCATCATCAAGCTCTTGTAAATAACTTGTGCCTCATCGGGGTCGAGGACTCTAACATAGGGGCCCAAACAAATACCGATATTATTCTGTGGGGCCCCCATCAAACCTATACTATAGTATACCCCAAGCCAAATTAATCAACTAAGGCCGCTGATTTTACGGGATTTTTCGGGCTCTGGGTCTGGATTTCAGGGCCTCAGGGTTTGGCGATTGGGTTCCACACAAACCCGGAACAACTGTGATGCCACTTGTGATTTTCATGCGAGCTGACTGATGGACGCGGGAATGAGCTGAGTCCGGAATAATATACTATATTGTAATACAATACAAGACAATATAATAAAACACATATGTATAATATTATATGATCTAATATTTGATAGCACAATACAGTGCAAGACAATATAACACAATGTAAGCGGGTATCTGTGGGTCCCGCGACCTGCTGGGGGGGGGGGGGCTTTATGCAGTTGCTCAATCTTCAATGCTCCCATACACATCCCGGCCCGTCATAGCGCTGTACCCCAAGCCCCAGGCCCTCCATCAGACAGCCCATGTTTCAGGCTTTTGTTTTTTTTTAATAGCTCCCTGTTTTGGTATTACTTCTTCGAGCACCCTAAGCATAAGGCTCAGTGTTCGGAGTACAGCACTATTGCAATAATGGGGGCCTGCAAGGCCCTTACTTGCAGAGCTGCCCAGCACATAGTCTCCGCTCAGGGCTGGTGGCCTACACAAGGCGGGCTTCAAAGGGTTTGCAGGTCTGGGCTTGAGCTTCCCTCGGAGGGGGCTGAGGGTTTGTGGCTTTGGGATTAGCGATTGGCGTCCACATGCTAGCATGGAACCTTTTATGAGGGGAAACGTAGACTTTCTGTCCCTGTAGAGGTTCCATCTTGTTTTATCCTCTTCAAATCCAGGTTTCCCAGAACTCACTTTAGACCCGGCATCCTAAACTCCATAAGGATTACTTACACGGCTTACACGGAAATCCAAGCTGTGACCCCGAACCCTAAACCCTTAACAAGAATCCTAAACCCTTGACCATGAAGCCCAACCTCCCGAAATCCGAGGCCCCAAACCAACGAAGAACCCAAACTCCTGCATCCCAAGTCCTGAAACCCCCGCCCCGAACGCTACATCCTGAACTCACTAGTCAGTCAGGAAATCTCGCATACTTTTCGCAGGTCATCATGCGATAGTATACCCTCCTTAACCCTAAAGACTAACTCCCTAAACCCTACACCCTCTATCCAATCTCTAAATTCCTGAACCCTACACGCTAAACCCTTCATCCAACTCTATATTCGTAAACCCTACGCCCTAAATCCTAAAACCTCCATCCCTAGAAAGACACGGCAAGGGCCTAAACCCTACACCTTAAAACCCTTCCTAAACCCTATGCCTTAAATCTTAAACCCTAAACCCTAATAAAGACAGGACAAGGCCGATGCCGAGGAGGACAGCGATCAGGAGGACTTCGACCACCGGCCTCTCACGCTCAAGGCCCCAAGATCCGGGTTTCGGGGTTAGGGTTTGGAGTTTAGTTGGGGTTTAGGGTTTAGGGGTTTGGGTTTAGGGTTTAGGGGTTTCAGGTTTAGGGGTGGAGGGTTTAGGGCTCGTCTACGGTCATTTGGGGTTTGGGGTTCAGGGGTTTAGGGTGTAGGGTCTGCGGTTTAGTCGAGGATTGGTGGTTCAGAGTTTAAGGTTGATGGTTTGGGGTTGAGAGGTCTGTTTTGGGGTTGGGGTTCATGGGTTTCAGGTTTCGGGTCTATGTAGGGCTTAGTCATAGTCTTAACGGGTGAATGATCGAGGTTCTGATTTCCGTATGGCAGAGGGAGATGCGACGATGACTGCAGCAGCCGCGCCGTCGCTGTGCGTGAGGGGCAATATGTTAGTTCATGGCACAAGAGCAGACGGAATGTATTAGGATGCAGGTTTCAGGGTATGTGTTGACAGTCTTTTCATCCTCCCAACATGCAGCGGAAGCAGTGCAACCAGCTCTGGTTCAGGGTAGCATCCTGCTTGCAAGCCTTTCGGTGTGCAGCTTGCTAAGTCGCCTGACCCTTAAAGTCCTATCCCACGACGTTTGCTGCAGAACGACAAGGGGCCCTCAACAAAAAAACCTGAAACCTAAGCCAGAAACCCTAAAACCCTACTAATTACCCTAAGCCATACAACCGGAAAGCACCCAAGCTTTTTCTGTCCCTCGTGATCCTGCAAGAAGTCTTGCATCTGCACAGGAGATCCGGTCGCGTGCCCAAAATTCTCGGGCGACCAAGGGAAGGACGGACGCCCAGAAGACTGCAAGAGAGCCAAAATTACTTGCAGGTATAATCCAAAACTAACCAGTATGTTGGGCTCTTCGGGTAGGATGCCAGAAGATTCACGGCTCCTTCAGAAATAAGGGCCGTGCAGCTGGGCTTTTGGGATTAGGGGATAAGGACTTGCTGAAGTTCGAAAGGCAAGGCTCATGTGAGGTCCAGTGATCCTCCTGCAGGTAAGGTTTCACAAACCCCAAAGCCTAACTTCCCAAGGCCCTAAACCGCTAAGGCCTTAGGCCCGTCCGCCAACTCTCCACTCCCATCCATCAACCCCCGAGGGTTCTGAACAGCGCTTCTTTGGGGTTTAGGGTTCAGGGTTTAGGGTTTCGGGTCTAGGGTTTAGAGTTTAGGGTTTCGGGTTTAGGGTTTAGGGTTGCGCAAACTCTTGGACTCTTTTTGGGTGTTAATTCAGCGGGCTGCGGCTTCTATGGCAGTCTCTGCCGCCTGGGTTTCGTCAGCTCTAGTTTGAGACGTAAACCCTTTCTACAAGTCCTCTTCAATTCAAAGTAACTTTGCCTGGGATTGAGGTTCTCATGCAGTTGCAAACAACCTAATTCCCCTAAAGCCCTAAACCGAACCCCCCATACATCCACAGCTCTAAACTCCTAAAATCCCGAAGCTACCGGAAAGAAAAAGAACACCGTGAACGCGAAATTTTTCCGTTTGCAACCTTCAACTCAACAGAGGGCCACCCAAAACCCAAAGCCCTAAAGCCCTAAAACCCTAAAGCCCTTAACCCCAAACCCGAAACCCCAAAGCTTTCAAGCCATCAAACCCTAAAGCCCCAAAGCCCCAAAACCCTGAAGCCCTAAACCCCCCAAGCCGACACCCTAAAGCCTTAAAGCCCTAAGCCCGACAACCCTACAGCCCTACAGTCCTAAACCTTCGGATCCACCCTCATCCCCAAAGCCCTACAGCCCTAAAGCCCTAAAGCCCCGAAGCCCTAAAGATCCAAGCCCCAAAGCTTCAAAGCCCTACAGCCCTACAAACCCTAGACCCTAAACCGCAAAGCCGAACGCCTGAAAGCCCGAAGCTCTTTGAGTAGAAGCCAAAAAGTTGGAACATCAGTATCCTCATGACCTTAAGGACAAGTATAGGGGATCCTAGCACTAATCCTCCTGAGCCCATGTTCCAACTTTCTGAGAGATTCGCTGTAATGTAGGAACCTGATTAAGAAACTCTGGCCTGGTAATCCCCAAATAGCAGGATTCATATAAGGAACCCTAATACAGACCCAAGGTTTCTTAATCAGGTTCCTACATTAAACCAAACCCTTTTTCTAGGATCCGAGAGCCTCATCGGCCGAGCAACGTGGGCTTCGAGGCCGGGCGCGAACGGCGCGAAAGGGGGGAACTTCGAAACACATAGATCTGAAATCCTGGAGGGGTTCGGGGTTGAGGGGTTTCGGGGATTAAGGGGTCAGGGGTTTAGGGTCCAGGCGCTAGAGGTTTAGGGCTGAGGTGTTTAGGGCTTTAGGGTTCCTTTTGGGTTTAGGGGTCTCGTTCAGCACCAAACAAACCCCAAACCCTGCTGAAACCCTAAACCCTAAACCCTAAACTTCAAATATAGGACCTTGGTAGCAAGGACCGCATTCCCCGAACCCTTGTTGAACCCTTCTCAAGCCCTCTATGAAACCCTCTAGAAGCTTCGCTGGGCGCTTTTAAATTTAAATCCGAATTCCTACAGAATCCTGAATACTTCAAGGTTATTGCCTTAAATACCTAGGCTATAATATATCCAAAACTCCATTCTAATAACCTTAAACCCTAAACCCTCCCTGCAAGGAGAACGCCTGACATCCCAAGCTCGCCCCAGGACCCGACCGGCACCACTTCGCTCTCCCTGAGCTTCAACTCGAGCCGACAGATCTCCGCACAAAAGGAGGCGAGCTCGGGTAGATAAAGGGATGCCATACGGGTTCTGTCAGGTTTTGGCTTAGGGTTTTGGGGGCTTCGGGTTCATTTGGGGCTTAGAGCTTTTGGTTAGGGTTTGGGGGGTTGAAACCTCAAAACCCTTAACCAGCAAACCCTAAACTATACTAAACCCTTAACCCGCCTTGGCGAGCTACACGGTGCAAGTGATGCTCATGAGGATGAAGATGAGAAGGAGTGGCGAGAAATGTCAGGGCTTGGGAGAGGTTCAGCGGAGCTGACCGGAGTGAAAGAGGGACGACGCGGACAAAGTGTAAGGAGCAGTGCTGACAGCAGTGATAGAAGTATAGTAGAAGCCAGAAAGTTGGAACATCATTCTCCATCCTAAATCCATGTTCCAACCTTCTGGGGTTCACTACAGCTTGAACTTTGAAGATGGAAGGGTCAAGCTCTCTGTCTGGTATTTTCATTCTAGCTGGTGCTAGAGAAACCTGCCTCCCTTGCGGCTCTCTACAGAAGCCGCGGAAAAAGGCCGTTAAGAACACACCTAACCCCAAGATCTTAATCCTGAAACCCGCCCCCCCCACCCCCCCAAACCCTAAACACTAAACCCTAAAACCCCAAAAAGCCCTAAAAACCAGACCCGAGGCAACGGCGGAGCTGAAAACCGGCACCGCCACGCTGCTGCCGCCCCTGGGACTTCCACCTCAGGGGTTTAGGGTGGGACTTCTCCGAGGTTAGGGCTTTAGGGTTTGTGGTTTAGGGTTTAGGGTTTTACTTTGGGTTCTTTGGGTTGAGGGTTTTGGGCTCTTCGGGTTTATTTAGGGTTTAGGGTTTAGGATTCAGGGTTCTCTGCAGTTGTGGTTTTATTTGGGTTCAGAGTTTAGGGTTCACTGTTTAGGGTTATAGGGCTTGAACATGTTTTGTTAGGGTTCTTAGAACCATACTTTTTCCTTCCCAACACGAGCATAGTAGTAATAGTCACAATGTATCTTTATTACTACCATGATTACCATTGCTTTCATTATTAAAGCCCCTATGTTAGAGTCTGTGTAGGGTCTTTGGTCTTTGATAGATTTTTACAAGGGTTTTGATGTTCTGTGGAGATTGGTTTAATCAGGGTTTTATAGGCTCTATGTACAAGGATTATTCATGATTATCCTTTGGGATTTAGGGGTTTGGGGTTCAGAGTATGTGCGTGAGCGTGTTTGTGTGCATGCGTGTGGTTGCGTTTGTGCGTGTGTGTCCAGCTCTGTTCCGAAGAGTCTCTTTACGTTTTGCAGGGGCACACGGCATTCACAACCTACCGTGTGCAACGAAGCTACGGTTGTGGATGGGAAGGGGGACTTGGCCAGTCNCTCTGTTCCGAAGAGTCTCTTTACGTTTTGCAGGGGCACACGGCATTCACAACCTACCGTGTGCAACGAAGCTACGGTTGTGGATGGGAAGGGGGACTTGGCCAGTCCCCTGTACCTGCATGTGCAGTTGCATGTCTTGAGAGCCTTGCAGTAATACCTCTAGAGTGAAATGAGTCACTGACTTTGCCGGCTGATTCTTTGAGCNCAGTTGCATGTCTTGAGAGCCTTGCAGTAATACCTCTAGAGTGAAATGAGTCACTGACTTTGCCGGCTGATTCTTTGAGCTGACTTGAGACCTGTGACACATTGTGTCAAGTGTGTGTGTGTGTGCGCGAAAGCCTCAAACAGGAAAAGAACTCGAAAGGGACTGGGTGAAAAGTAGGGCATGCACCAAGATCCCAAACCCGAAATCTTACAAGAAGCAACTGCTTCCTCAAAGCCCTCAACGAAAGCCCTACAAGGAGAAGCTGGTGCGAAAATCCCAAACCCGAAACAGAGTCGGCGGGCGCCACTACCCAAACGGCAATCAGAGTGGGAGTGTGGGGAAAACCCAAACATTGTCAGGACTCCAAGGGAGTGGGTAAGTGGGTGAACAGGAAGGGTAGCACAAAGACCGAGAACCTTGAAGGGACAGAGTTGTGTGCAGAGCCGAAATCCTCAAAGGCGACTCAATCCGGAAAACCCTAAACCATAAACCCTGAACGGAGCCAGCAGCGCTAAGCCAAACACCCTTGCAAGGAGTAGTTAATACAAACATCCAAAACCCTAAACAGAGTGGGTGGGTGTCACAACCCAAAGCAGTGGGAGTGTGCGAAAGCCCCAAACACTGATAGGACTCAAAAGCTTTTGCTGCACTTGTGTCTAAGGCCGCGACCTGTCGACCATGCTAAGATAAAGCCCGATTCGACGAACTAGCGAAAAGGATAATCATTGACTGTGAGGAGTATTGCGGAACTGCGCAAGGTCAGGCACCCACTTTGTGCTCAGCTTGGAACCATGTGGAGTATATTGGTTGCAGAACAAGCCGGCTTGCAACATGACGTAAAGGTGATGTCGAATGTTCTTGCAGAACACCGATCCATAAAATCCGCTGAGGTTTCTCATGCCAATAGATGCTGCTGTTCGGAGGTGTTATGCTGGAATCAAGGAGATTGAATTGGCTTTGCAAAAGACCTGAACCGCGAGAGAAGAATGCTACAGTAGCGGAGATACCAGTCATTAACAAACCTTAACTGGACTCCAAAGAGAGCAGGTGAGTGAGTGGAAAGGAGGGGTAGCACGAAGACCCAAAACCGAAAAGGAGTGGGTTGTGCGCAAAGCCAAAATCCTAAACGAAGCGGCTTGTTCCTGAAACCCCTAAACCCTTAACGGAGTCAGCCGTGCGAAACCAAAAAAACCCTGGCAAGGAGCTTTTGATGCAAAAACTTAAAACCATAAACGGACCTGGTGGGTGTCACGACCCAAACCATAAACCAAGTGGGTGTGTGCGAAAGCCTCCAACATCAAAAGGGCTCCAAAGGAAGGTGAAAAGGAGGGGAAGCACACAGATCCAAAATCGTAGTTGGAGTGGATTGTGCAAAAAATCCTAAAACACCCCGACTAGTTCCTTGAAACCCTAAACCCTAAAAGGAGACACGAAAGAAGGAGAAGCCACACGAAATCGCTTTAGGGAGGGTACAGGCGAAGAAAATGAAATGAAATACTGTATAGTCACAAACCGTCTTCTCCAACACGAGGAGAAGCCAAACGAAATCGCTTTGGGTCGAAACCAAGCGGAGTGGGTGGATGCCACAACCTAGACCCTCAAACTGGCTGGTGTATGCGAAGGCCCCAGACATTGAAAGGACTCGAAAAAGAGTGGGTGAAAAGCAGGGGCAGCAGCCAGACAAAAATCTGCAACAAATTCACAAATACGCGGCTAATTTGCGAAAACCGGAAACCCTACACGGAGTCGGCGGCACGAAACCAAAAGCCCTACAACAAGTAGCTGGTGTGAACATCCAAAGCCCTAAAGGGAGTGGGTGCCACAACCCAAACCCTAAACCGAGCGGGCGAAAGTCCCAAACTTTAGCAAGGAGGGGCAGCACGAAGACCAAAACCACCCGCTCCTCAAAATCCTACAAGGAGTGGGTTGTGCGAAGAAACCCTAAACAGAGTGGCGTGTGCCACAGGCCAACCCCCAAACGGAGTCCAAAGGGATTGGGTCTGAAGGGAGGGAAGCGCGAATACCCAGAACCCTAGATGGAGTGGGTTGTGCGAAAAACCTAGCTCCCAAGAGGAGCTGTTGGTGCGAAACTCGAAAACATAATTCCAGAAAACCCTACACCGCAAACGGAAATCACCGGTACGCACCCGAAAACCATACAAGGAGTAGCTGGTGCGAACATCCAACCCTAAACAGAGTGGCGTGGTGCCACAGCCCAACCCCAAGAAGGCAGCGAAGCGTGCATACCCAGAACCCTAGATGGAGTGGGTTGTACGTAAAGCCTAGCTCCTAAAAGGAGCAGTTGGTGCTAAACTCGAAAACATAATCCCAGAAAACCCTAAATTGTAAACGGAGTCAGTGAGTCAGCGGCGCGCAACCAAAAACCCTACAAGGAATAGCTGGTGCGAACATCCAACCCTGAACAGAGTGGCGTCGTGCCACAGCCCAATCCTAATGGATTGGGTCTGAAGGGAGGGAAGCGCGAATTACCCAGAACCATAGATGGAGTGGGTTGTGCAAAAAGCCTAGCTCCTAAAAGGAGCAGTTGGTGCGAAACTCGAAAACATACTTCCAGAGAACCCTAAATTGCAAACGGAGTCAGTGAGCCAGCGGTGCGCAACCAAAAACCCTGCAAGGAGTAGCTGGTGCGAACATCCAAAATCCTAAACAGAGTGGCGTGGTGCCACAGCCCAACACCTCTGAAAGAAAGGAAACGACGTGTGCACACGATTGTGCGATATGCTTGGTAGGCAGACCCCCGTTCTTCTATTTTGACTCTCATGTTCTGGATAGAAGCCGAGCGGCGAGCACTTGGGAATTGCAGATACGCTATGCCACCACAGAATCGCAAAGCAAAGTTCAACATCCGACAAGCAGTGTCTCTTTGTCACTGAGCCCAAGCGCTGAAAGGAGTGATCGGTTCGGTTCCTCTAAACCAAAATCAGTGGATGTGAAGCAATTTGAACCTAAGAGGATTAACTTAGAAGCTGGTCTGAGTACAAAGCACTGCCTCGACATCTCCCCACTGTGGCCGTCGCAGTCGACCCTTGGCTGGGCTGTGCTTGACATATCTCTGCGTTGCTTCGCTCTTCTGCGGGCTGAGGGTCTAGTGCATTGAAGACTAGACCTCAGCTTTAGGCAGAGACAAGGCTGGCAGCGAGGCACATCGAGGCACGTGCAGAGCGTTGCTGGCGTGGCTTCTGAAAGCAGTGGCTCCTGCTTCGCAGAGTTTCGCAGCAGCGGTCCAAGCACAGCAGCTTGCTTCACTCGGCAAGGCCTCTGAAAGGCTTACAAGAAGACTTCGCAGAAGCGCCTCTCAATCACGAAATCGAGGCATCGCAAAGTCATATTACAGAGAAACAGCTGGGCAGAAGTTGTAGCAATGTCGGAGATGTGCCGGTGCAGGGGCATAGTGCAACGTAATCCATTGCCTCGTCCAGAAAGTCGACGGCGCTCAATGCATTGAGCACTGTGCCAACATCCTGCAAGGCCAAGTGTACAGTGGTTCGGGAGCCCCAACATCACGACGAGGAACACAGAAGACGAACACGGCAGCTAGCACCACGTAGGGGCAGAAAACACAAGCAATTCGTTGGCATCTACATGAACCGGAGCAGCTCAAGGTTCCCGAGCAAAGTAGCAGAGCAAGTGGTGCTCGGCCAAAGCTACAAAAACGTTGCAAAACAAAAAATTGCTGAGATTGCCATTGCAGTGCAAGCTGTTGGAACCCAACAGGCCTCTTCGTAATGCGTCTTGTTGCACTGGCTTCTCTTTTCCGAACATGACAAGCACCCACTGTTTGCTTCCGGCCTGTGCCTGAAAGTCCAACTGCGCTTGCAGTAACCTGAGTTGCCAATGATGTCAAACTACAGGAAGGTCCAGGAAGTCAAATTTTCGCGCTGCCAAGACACCACTCTGCCAGAACCGGCCACAAGCGAGTGTGTCCTTCCGATCTCAATTCATGTGCGGCATTGGGAGCATGCGGTACTTGTAGAAATTCACCGCATCTCAGCAGCACGCGAATCTTGAAGTGCGCAAATGCATTCGCCAGAAGCAGCAAGGTTACCTACGGGATTTTGTGATATTGCCGGCAGTGAGCAACAATTTTCAGGTATGAGAGCATGACTCACAACGGCACATGGACGGAGGCTCCAGCCCAGATTCTGAGCTTGACACATGATTCAGTTCATGTGGTCGACGAAGAACCTCGCCGTCGGCTGCGTGGCGTGTCTGCAGCAGCCCGGAATCATGAAGCCTCGTCCGCGATATCATCGAAAAGGAGATCGTCTCGGATGTCCATGCGAGCATAAGCATTCGCAACCTCAGAGCCACGAAAGGCACAACACTGCATGGATTCCCGTTGCATTCGGTCCTCAAGCTCCAAACCACTCCCAGCTGGAATCCTTCAAAAAGGGGAAGCTTGTGCGGCCTCAGACCCACAAGACGTCCATTGCAGACTGAACAGGGAATTTCTCGGAACAGCACATTTCAGTGGCCATCCGCCGGAACAGCACCTGTTACTTATTAGCCTCCGAGGCTGGCAGCAAGTTGCATCAGCAGCTCGAGCCTCATCATGCTCCCGCAGTTTCGAATATGCGCCACAAGTCCGGCTGATGTCAACAGGTACAAACCTCAGCGCCCACTCGACAGTTCGGTATCTGCGTGAGGTGTGCAGCAGCGTCCAGGGCCGAACATTGAACCCTCTTGGAGCCGCGCTGCGGTAGTCGAGGCATCATGCGCTTGCTGAAGGATTTCAACATCTGCATCCAAGTCGATTTGATACTGTCATCACAGTCAGACTCACAACTCACGTCGCTCTTGGTCTTGTCTCTATTGTTTCCAATATTGGCCCTTACTAGCTTCTACTAGTATGATTCACCCGATTATTGCTACGATTGTTACCCGTGTTACGACCATCACTGCTATTACGACTTTTGTTTCCATTATGACAACGACGACGACTACTTCTAAAGATTTCTAGTATTACTGGTAATTATTACGAGTATTACGAGTATGACCACTGTTACTTTATCACTGTTTCTTAATGGTGACTCTGTCTTTCTTTAGGTACTTATGTGTTTCGTTCGTTCTGTCTTTGTGTCGTTCGTTCGTCCATCTTTCGGATTGTATTCTTTGCTCTGTTCTTTCTTTGGTTCTTTCGTATGTTTTGCTTACTTTCGCTCCTTTCTCTGTGTCCCGTTGCTGGAGCAAGGAGGGTTCACGGGGAGATTCAACTTGCGATTCGATGCAAAGCTACGCAGGGGAGGGATGTATTTTGCAGCTGGTTTTAGGCGTTCTTTGTTCTGCGAGGCACGGAGAGTTCTGATAGTGATTCTGAAGCGGGTTTGGAAGCGCCCCTGAAGTCCAACTGTAGCTCCTGCATGAGATGCCGATGAGCACCGGAAAGGAAGCGACAGGTCCTGCCCCACCCCCTCCACGCAAGACCGGCAGCCTTCTCATGCCGATGAGATGCCCGAGCAAAGGCATTCAGAATCAACCCAAACCTTTGGATGCAGGCATGTGCTGTACTGGGTGGGTGCTCTGAGCCCCCGGTCCGAGATAAGCTGGTCACTGGTTTGGCTGCAGCTGTGCTGCCAGCTCTTCCGCTCTGTCCGCATATCTGTCTAGCCTGGACACCACAAGCATCGTCGATGCGCGGCAGTGATTGCTAGCAGGCCAAGACACAACTCTGGCACGTGGAGGCCGAAGGCCTGGGAGACTCTCTGTCCAGCTCAACTTCACCTCATGGCTGTGAAGCTTCTACTAAGTCCCTGGCGACCAAACGGTCGCAGTAGCGTGTCAAATTCTCTGTCTTGAGAATCTGGCGCACGACAAATTCCCAAGCTCTTCATTGGACAGCCTCCAGCCTCCGGTGTGTACATCTGAGACTCGATGATAGGCTGGGCCGCGGTCTCAAAGGCCTGACCCCGACTTGAAGTTCAGCACGCGTTGCGTGGCAATGAAGCTGGACTTCAAAGGCAAGTTGACTCACGTTCAGCTGGTCCTGGATGTGGAAAGCAAGACACATAGGACGTGATCGTTACGTCACTGGCCACATCTATCTGCAGCAAAGCACACCCTGCACGCATAAGTATGCATGCGTGCAGACATTGATTGCCAATCCGTACTTCTTTGGTTGTTGAACCGCTGCGAGTCTCTGGTTCCAAGGGATGGGTCGTCGTGCTAGTGCGCTGCTTAGAGCGTGGATACCCTGTCCGAGTTTTTCGACGGCACGGGCTGCAGATTCAGCCACCTCGCGGTGCGGCCGTTGTTTCTGTCTGTCATAGATCTTTTGCACCTGAAGCACCGAGACAGCCGTCATCGGCATTACTAACGTCGGGGAATGCCGCTCTTGTGTTCTCTGCCCATGGTGAATAAGGTCGGCGCGGTCTTCTTCCCCTGGATGCAAGAAACATAAGCGCTTCGGTTCAGTCGCCATGAGTGCCGTCCTTGACTTGATAGGAGAGGCCGCGGGCACCTCTGACTCCCGCTTGGCCAAGCCTTGCCAGAGTTGGCCGAGGCTTTCGGCGACGTTTCCCCTCCAGAAAAGGCACCTCTTCGGGAACGGAGCTCCGAATGCCGCGCAGCGGCCTCCAAGAAGCACCGACGCTTGGCCGAGGCGAAGCTACAAGCACAAAGCCGAGATGCAGAGCTTGTGCAGCATCGCTGACGTGTATGCCACATGGCAAAGATGTGCAGAGAATGCAGGCCTACGGTGGTTGTCGTGTGATCAGGGGGTGCATCGGTGCTTCTCGAGATCCGCGAGCTTTGCATGCGCCGAGCTTGTCTTTGGCTTGAAGAGGTTCCAAACTTGCTTGAGCCGTCATCTACTGCATCGAGTCTGCAACCCAAGGATGCGGATGCTGCAGCAAGCTCACGACGGCAAGCACGGTCTTCAGGCGTCAAGCGATTTTCGCTGCTCGGCCGACGCGTCTTACGGTGCGTAGCGCCGTCTGCAGAGTAGCCTCCAGGCCTGGGGTTGTCTATGCACAAGGGTCAAGGACCAGCAGAAGATGCCGTCAACGTTAGTGTTCCGCTGACTGATTCAGCAAGCCAGGCTATGCCTGCTCACAAATATGTTCACAGCACTTAGTAGAACTACTTCGATAGATAGCTCTGGACTCGGAGCCCAGCTTGTGGAACTCAAGAATCGCTTGGATAAATGCTTCCAACTGTTGTGTCGAAACCAAGGCTCCAAAATGGGAATTGAGCGACATTTCACCTCACAATTTTCTTAGGGGCTCGTCAGATATTGTCAGCCACCAAGTGGAACTTTATGGCACTTTGCGTGGAGTTTTAGTATGTCTGACTCGGCAGGGTTTGGCCAGGCTGAGAGATGCTTGGAGTCCGGCTGCGGAGGCCGGCTGGGCTGGCGAAGCTTCTCACAATCACAGAAACAGCGCTGGTGTTCGTGGCTGCTGCTTTCATCCCGAGATGTTTGCATTGAAACTTCAATGCAATGGTCACATGATTGACACCACATGTGGTCTCGCCTCGATGTGACAGTGCGTCATTTATAAGGCGTTGGGGCAGCGAAAATGCCCAGACCAGTCTTGCAACATCAAAAGCAATGATTGCACCGGGATGGACTGTCTAGTCACTGGCTGGCCAACTAGCCAATGCCAAGACGGAACATCAGCGTTTCTTGACATGTTGGTATATATCTCGACGTCATTCTCCATACCAAGCTATGCATGTTTTTGCGCGATCGCACGTTGACAGCCCGGTGCACAGGACAGTCACAGCAGTTGCATTTATCGGACTTGGATGCCATGCGCAAATATGTCCAAAAGCAGATGGCTTGTTTTGCTTCGGTCATAAGAACAGTTACTGTAACTGTAGCCTGGCAAACGGTGCCTCCGCTACCGCTGACGCAAGTAGCGACTGGGACCTGAGACTGCTGTGTTGCGACAAACACCAGCTGTTCGAAACAAGGGCCCCGACTGGCTCTGGAGCCTGGACAAACGCTGCTCGACCTGAGCCGGTGCCGTCCTCTGAAACTCCAAAGCTGGGGCAGGGAGCGTCCCGGCGCCTCTTCCCGAGTCGCAGCTTCTACCTGCAGAGCAGCTAGAGTCCCGGGCCTCGAGCCCAGGGTTCGGGGCATTTGCAACCATAGGTGAGGATTCGGCAGTACCACTGATCGCCAGGTCGTCTTCGAACATCACAGTTCCCATGGTTCCGGCACGTTCCTTGTCCCAGTGGTGTGCACAGAGATCGCAATACACGCGCAAGCGCTCCTGGAAAGGGCGATCGAGGCTTTCTTGCACGTTGAAGCGTCGGGGATACTGCAGGTACGATTCGCTCTGTTGACCCTTCGAGGTCATGTCCGGTAATCACAACACGGTGACAAGGTCAGGCGGCCTCTCCAAAAGACCTGGCAAGCGGCCGCTGCAGCAGAGAATAAGCTCACATCCCTTCTGGCGGGAATAACATGCTGGCTTTGCGGCACCATTGCGCAAACAGGCAGCTGACAGTATGCCGGTGGTCTACGGAACCTGTTTGACCGCTTGAGGCCATGGTACAACTTTACCGCTATACGGTATCCGCTTGAAATATGTTAATCGAGCGGGATTTGTCAGTGAGTGACCAATGCTGAAACAGCATCTTTGGAATACAGCTGAAGCTTCGACAGAGAGCATCCAGCACACGGGCTCCGGCACACTTGCAACTGCGCAAGCGTGGGACGCACCAGTCTTGCGTAACATGGTACATGGACTTTGAACCACGAAAAACAGCCGATTGCAGCTGCTTTTTCCCAGCAGCGAAGCGACGCAGCCTAAAACCGCTATGGCAAAGTCGCGCGCAGTTTCACGGGCCTAGCCCTTAGCCGGCCTAGGCCTAGCCAACAGCGTCAGTCCAGGAAATTCTCCGTGGAGTCGTTCTCTTCTTCGCTCGAGCAGCAAGCCCACGTGAACTCAGGAGACAAGGGAGCTGCAGCACTGCATCCTGTGCCCTTGGAAAAGCAACACCAGGCTGCTGAGGCTCAAGCCATACCCACAGAAACAAGGAGTAGCACAACACCGGTGCCTGAGCAACTACTAGTTGCACTCTCAAGATCCGGCGGACCGGTAAGTCAACAGACAAACCCCCCCCTCAACAGCTGCATCACCACGCACATCCCGTCCCCCCAGACACGCAACCCTGCACGCGACTCTGCATGCCGCTGCACCTCGACAGCCTCGACAGCACCCCCGGAGGTAGACATGACCTCGAAAACCTTCGTCCATAGCCGCCTCCGAAATCTCCCCACCAAGCCTCGTTCAGAAAAGCCCATGGCCCATGGCAGGTCTCACACTACAATGGGGAACCACCAGCCAGCTAAGATCGAGAACTGCTGAATGGTACGGTTGGAGAAACCTTGAAGATTTTTGGACTCTCTGGCAACGAAAGCTTAGCCGCAAGCAGCCTAACACCAAGCCAAGATGTCGCATTGAGTCCTGCAGCTGGCACTGGGCTAGGCGTTGGTAGAGAGCTTGCTGACATCTGCGCACTGTCCTGTCGATGATGTTCTTCAACAGGACTGTCTAGACCTGCCCAGAGCAACCACTCAAGAGCAACCGTCATGTTTCTGCCAGCTTCTGCCGAGCTGAGGACGGCACTTGTAGAAGCTTGCACCGTGAGCTGGGTGGAATGATGATGCTCTGGGCCTCTCGTTTTGAAGTTGGTTGGATGCATATTAATATACTTCCTGTTACAGCGGACAGGTGCGTCTGAGTAGACGAGTCTTAGACCGGCACAGTTTGCACCTTCCACCCCCAGCTTTGAGGATGCCGTGTCGAAGACCAAATGCTTGTGCATGAAGAACGAGATCTGGCTTGGTGCATAGCCCGCATCCACTGCAGCGAGGTTTCCGCTGAAACTCTCAAGTCTGGTTGACAAGCGTTGCGAATCCCAAGAAGCTGCATGGAGCTAAAATTGTTCGGGGCACGCGACTGACTGCAGAATCATCTGAATCACGATACAGAATCATACAGTAACTCCTGTAACGTACGACATGGCGCGAGGGATTGCAAAGGTCCGGTTTCCAGGGCCGCACAGCTGTTGCAGCTTTTACAGGTTTTATTTGCGAACTGTACTCGACGAATCTCGGTCTGGGGTCTGGCATGTATGGCACTCTGAATCGATATGATATATCGGGGATTGCGATTTGATGCTGCCCGGCTGAATGCCATGTCAAGTTCTCACTAGGCCACTAGGCCACTGACTCACTGGCAATGTCGCAACAATTGCTCATCGGCGCGGCTGTGCGGAGTTGGCGTCGGGTTTGGCTCTGCTGTGTTGCTCAGAAGCACCGCAGCCCATCCCGAAGCCTCTTCCCGTAAGATGTGAGTTGCCAGACTGCCTTTGGAAACTAGCCGCTGCGGCTCCCAGCACGGTCTCCTTGGAAAACCCGTTGCTCGCAAACGCCAAGCACCTGCCAGTCGTGGCTAACTATTCTTGTCATCTTTCCCGGGACGGCCCTCGGTGATGCTTGACAGGCTGGACACAGCTGACACAACTCTGCAATCGGCACCAGGCTTCGAGTCCATCAACCCCGCGCATACCACGCCGAAAGAGGTAGGCATTCGCAGGCCAGCCTTGATTCGACGAAAAGCCACCCCGGAAATGGAGCTAACCACCGTACACTCCACACATTCTGCTGGGAGCACATGAGCACATTGGAATGTGCAAGAGAGCATTCAGAAAGAGAAGGTCCCTTGCTTGCTGTCCTGGGTCGCCAGCTGACTGATATGTCAGCTTCTCCACTTCCGCCGTAGAATGTCTGCACATCGCAGATGGGTATTCCATGTGATGTGCCCGCAGTAGCACGAAACAAAAGAGGCACCAGAATGATCGGTGCGAACTTTGCAGGGCCTCAGAAATGTGTTGAGCGGTGTCTCCAAGTCTACTTGTGGTTCAAGTGCAGACCTGAGGGCGCAGGCGGCTTCCTGTAGGCAACAGCCAGCAGTCCTTTCCTTCAGTGAGAATCAGAATCACATTAAGCCATGACACTGGCAACAACGATCTGGTGGCAGTCCTGCTGGTCTTGCCCCGCACCGTGAGCCTCTAAATCAGCAGGACTCCGACATCCAGCAAGACTGCGGACAGTACAGCCGACCGCCACTTGAAGGAGGGCACCTTGACATGTTGCTATGATGCTTTGGCGCAAGGCTTCAAACACCTGGCCAGTCGGCAACGAACCTCACTGTGACAAGGAGTGGGGGACGTGGCTAAAGAGCGACCTTCGCCGGAAAGTAGGTGAACGTCGTGCCGCTGTCTACGACAGTACGTCCGATGAATTCCTGGAAGGAAAGGGGGCCCGGGGTCCGTTGCCACAACGGCCGTGCAATTCGATGCAGTCCGCCTCCCAGTTGGCCACGACATGAGTTCCAAACCTGCGTGGTGTCAGTCGGGATCTTGGCACAGCTTGGAACTTCCGCAATGCAAGACAGCCACGTTTCAAACAGGAGAGGAAGGCAGAATTGATCTCAAATCCACGCCGTAGTACCTGTCATAAAAGCCTACAACCTACACCTTTGCACCTCAATTACATACCGCTCAAGCCCTGGGATGTGTGTGGGTGTGTGCGCGTGTGTGCGCGTACACATGCAAATACAATCAGATACAGATATAGCCAATCACTCTATGCATATGTGAATATATATATATATATACACATCATAAATACATATAATATATTATATATACATATACACACATAGGTGTATACATACATATATATATATACATATAATGGGTAATATAATATAATATACTTAATATAATAGAATATAATATATATATATATAATATATATATATAAAATATATAATATATATAATATATATAATATATAATATATATAATATTATATATATATAGCGCCCCGCTCCCTTGACCCACGACTGACGCTCTGACATATGCATGCGTAGTGGTGTGTGCGTGTGTGTGTGTGTGTGTGTATCTGTGTGTGTGTGTGTGGGTGTGCGTGTGCGTGTGCGTGTGCGTGTGCGTGTGCGTGTGCTTGTGCGTATGCNTGCGTGTGCGTGTGGGTGTGTGTGTGTGTGGGGGGGTGGGTGCTTGTGGGTGGGTGGGTGTGTGTGTGTGTGTGAAACAGACTGTTTGCCAACGGCTAGGACGCTGTTTCTGTTTCAAGATTGCAGGGGGGTCGCCCATGCCGGTGGATGGTGACCCAACGAAGGAGTCCACTAAGTATGCTGATATGGAGTCTGATCAACTCCACGTACGTGCTGAAGATCTGTACAGTCTAGCTACTCCTTCAAGGAGTTTTCCAAGAGTGTGTGTGGGTGTGTGTGTGTGGGTGTGCGCGTGTGCATGTGTGCGTGTGCATGTGTGCGTGCGCATGTGTGCGTGTGCGAATGCGAGTGTGCGTGCACGTGGGCATGGGCGTGCGTGTGCACGTGCGCGTGCGTGTGCATGTGTGCGTGTGTGCGTGTGTGCGTGTGTGCGTGTGTGCGTGTGTGCGTGTGCATGTGTGCGTGTGGGTGAGTGTGGGTGCGTGTGGGTGCGTGTGGGTGCGTGTGGGTGCGGGTGGGTGCGTGTGGGTGCGCGTGGGTTCGTGTGTGTGTGTGTGTGACCCTCTGATAGCAAAGAGCTTCTTTTCTGACAAATGCAGGGGGCATGCGGCCATTACGCAAACGCATGCCAATGAAGCTATGCGTAATGGTGGATACCAGACCTGATCAGTCTGGCGTACCTGCTGTGATCGGCATGGGCACCGAGAGTGCAGCTTGTGATCACAAAAAAGATGTACATGGAATTGTAAATCACCACTAACTACTCTGCAGAGAGAGTATCCAAGTGTGTATCCGACCGGCATTCTGTCAAAGGGCCGGGCGTAGCCGCTTGATTCCTTTTGATACAGTTTTTGATCAAGACAGTGAATGTTCTCNGTGTATCCGACCGGCATTCTGTCAAAGGGCCGGGCGTAGCCGCTTGATTCCTTTTGATACAGTTTTTGATCAAGACAGTGAATGTTCTCAACTGATTCCAGTCTTGATTGATTCCTGACAAACTTGGTTCAACTTCCTTGATTGATTCCTTGATTGATTCCTTGAGTGATTTCTTGATTGATTCCTTGATTGAGTCCTCAATGCTCCAGCATCGATTGGTGAGCTGTGATCGCATATCCGTGACAACCTTTTTGTCGTTCCGGAGGTCCTACATCGGTTCTAGCCTGATGTCCTGGACTCAGGAAGAATGGGATGCATGGAAGCAAGGCACCTGGGGGCAACAACCGCCGCCAGCCCTGCCACACCTCCCAGTTGGCCCAAACCTAAGGATTTCGGAAGTCCACATGGACCCTCCGATAAACATGATACCAATCTTCCCAAAGCCTTTCACAGTGATCGTAAATTTTACGACACAAATGAAGTNCCTCGTTTGGTACAGGCGTCAAGCTGGGCTCAAAAGCACCAACTGGCGGGCCGAGACATCACTTCCATTAAACTTCATGAATTATGCTGGCAAGGTTGGAACAACTTTGCTCTTCGCTCACTCGCCCAAGGACGATATGCTAGCATACTTTTTGCTCGATCCATAAAAGAAGCCACATTCATGTCGTTTCTCATGCAAAAGTTCCGGGAAAGCAAAGCTGACCTGGACCAATTTGCTGACGTATATTGTGATCAACAAGGTATCACAGTTGATTCATCCTTAAACGAATCGGCACAGAAGAGTGCCAAGATGAAACACTTTTGTGAATTCATCTACAGTCAGTGTAAGCCGTTCCAGCAACAGGAGTTGGTTGACGCACAGGAACGCATCCGAGAGCTCGAGCATCAATTAGTTCAGGCACAGAAAAGTGCCCCAACAAGCTCATCTGTGAAGCTGCCGTCAAAACGACCTTCTATTGAAGATCCCACGCCGGATCACAAAAAACGGCGTTTGCCTCTCGCTTCTCCTGCGTCTCAAAAGCCGGTGAAACCGGCTCAGACGCTTCTTCAGAAGGCTTTTGATCCTAAATTCGAATCCAGCAAGGTTCTTGAAAGCCAAGCTCCGGTTTCCGCTGTCCCTCAGTCCACGTCGAAGTGGATACAGAACTTGAACCTGGACCCCAAACTCAAGGAAGAGCTGGTCCAAAGCTGCAAAACAGCTTCAGCTACAGTTAAATCACTGTCTGAGGAGGAACGCGAGACGTTACCTCAACGAGCCGCTGATTTCGGTTTTCCAGTAAGGCTTCTAACGGGAGCCAAAGAACCCGATCTTTTGAAAATCGTCTGGGCAGTTGTGCCTTGGCATCTTGACTCGAAGATCAAAATACTGATCTGGCATTGGACGCTGAATGCCGACAGACACTGCAAACCATTCTGGCAGTGTCAAAGACCTGCCTGCAGGCAGCCATCACCGAGCCAGAGTTCATGCCTTGGCGTTTTGGGTTTCGTGTTTTGTGTGCTTTTTCGGTTTTGGTTCTCTTGCTTCGCCAAACAGGCACGGGCAAGCTGGCTCGCTGGTGCAACAGATTTCAAGGATTCAGGAATTCCGTGATCGGAAATTTGTTTCAGCCAAGTATCTCGCCAGCCTTTTTGAACAAACTTTCGCTGTATATATCATAACCTCGGCTCAAATTGAGCCTATGTTTCGGATCGGTGCACTAGGCCTATCCCAAAATGCCCACCGCCATCCCCAGGACACCGCCAAGGGACGATAGCGTACGTAGGAATAATCGACGCGACTAGCCGAGCGACGACGGACGGAGCAAACAA
>BGNK01000676.1:54836-69424 GCA_003297005.1 Symbiodinium sp. clade A Y106 | reverse complement strand
CCGGGGCCTCCCGCTGCCACCCTGTAGCCTGGTGCCCTCCGGCTTGTTGGTGACGTAGCCCAGGGCTGGGGTTTCGGCAGGCAGGACGGTCCCACTATCCACATTCGTCGCCGAAGGATCCGTTCGGGACGGGCTAGCCAATGGAGGGTCCCGCGCTGGTTGTTGCGCCATCTCTCCCTTAGCCGCAGGCTCAGTCGCAGCAGGAGGAGCGCACGTAGCCAGCGCGAGCTGCGCAAGCCATTCGCACATTCTAGCCGGCCAGGCGTCCGGAAGCTTGGGCGCTAATAGCCGAGACTGTGCTGGAATAGCCGACGGAGTGGGCAGCGGCTCGGTGTAGTAGCCGTTGACGTCGTAGGTCGGCTCGCCCTTGAACACAAACTCCGGCAGGGGCATGTGTGTAGCCAGCAGCAGTCGGGTTGGTTTAGCCCTCTTAGCTCCAAATTCAGATTGGGCCCTCTTAGCTCCAAATTCAGATTGGTAGAAGGCCACGGACCGTAGCCCTCGCTGCCGCAGCAGGCCATGCTGTGGCCATTGCCACATTGTAGCCGGTCGCTGCCCTCGCGGCCCGTGGTGAGAGCCCCAAGATCTTCGGGTTGCTCGAATGCCAGAAACCTAGCCTTGCCCTGTGCAACTAGCCCTGCTACCTCCCACGAGAAATCAGCAAAAATGTTGCCAAGGATAGCTCGGTCTCTTTCTTTAGCCGTNCTAGCCTTGCCCTGTGCAACTAGCCCTGCTACCTCCCACGAGAAATCAGCAAAAATGTTGCCAAGGATAGCTCGGTCTCTTTCTTTAGCCGTCAGGGTCTCGAGTCCCCTGGGAGATGCAAAACTTCGCACTGGCCGCGGACCTTGGTAGTTAGCCCACGTAGCCCTCGAGAAGGTAGCACATGGGGGCGAGATGAAGATCATATCGAACTCGCCTTGTCTGATCAGGTGCAGATACTTATCCCTCACCTTGGTTTTCGAAAGGTCAGCTTTCCTATCCACCAACGTATCCACCAGCGTGGTGCTGATATCGCAGTTGAAGGTCGANAACTCGCCTTGTCTGATCAGGTGCAGATACTTATCCCTCACCTTGGTTTTCGAAAGGTCAGCTTTCCTATCCACCAACGTATCCACCAGCGTGGTGCTGATATCGCAGTTGAAGGTCGAAGCCAGTTTGCGCAGGTAGCCCTGGACAGAGGTAGGTAGCTCTATCCCGGCCTGAAAAGAGACACAGTGCGTGTAGCCGCCGACGCGTAGCCGAAGGTCAGTTGGTGCTGCTGTTAGCCTCTGCCGTCGCAGTTGCCGTGCACTCCATAGCCGGGTGGTTGCCACGGCACTTCGTGCACACGTGCACGAAGTGGCACTTAGCCCCTTTCTTACAGCCGCCTTTAGCATTGAAACGAAAACCCTTGCCTCCACCCTTATCCGGCTTATCCTGTAGCCAGGGCTTGTCCTGTAGCCAGGGCTGCGGTCGCTTGTGGCATAGCGAGAGAGGGGTGGTGAACTGCCTCTCCTTAGTAGCCGCGTCCTTCCAGGACCACACCAGTGCATCCGCGAAGCCTATCCCCTTGAGGGTCATCTGCTTGTAGCACTGCTTGCGTATCGCATGCTCGTAGTCCCAAGGGCGCAGCAGTGGCAATCAAGGCGCGGCGAATAATCCCCGACATAGCAAGGGCCATCAGTGGCACCGGTCGAGGGCAATCCACACGGGAAGGGGAGCCTATAAACCCGAAGGGGGAGGACGGGGAAAGCGACCCAAAGGCGCAGCACGGATGTGCTGGGCGCCCGGCCTGCAGTGGGGCCCTGACGCAGTTGGGGCCATCGGTGGTAAAGTGCCAGCGGAAACCCACTAAAGGAGGGGGACCTAAACCCAAGGGGGGGGGGTCGGGGAAGAGAGGCAGTTGACATCAGCCAGGCATGCGCAATCCATGGCACCGCACAACTCTGAGGTAACAGGTCCGAGTCCTTGGAAGTCACTCTTGCCCAGCAGGTCGTCATGAAAAGTCCTGTCGACGCCATGGCTTGCACACGGCGGCGAGGCAGGAAGGAGCCGGGAGCCCTTAGCAGGCTACAGTTGGGGGGTAGGGAGCTCTTCCTAGGAGATCTTGGCCCTTCATCGGGTCTGCCGCTCTTGGGGGAGCAGCCCGCTACCCACGCAGATCTTTGCGCTTTGCGGGTCTTTTTCTTGAATGTCCTTGGGTCCGGGCCCTGGGGAGCCTACTGCAAAACTGCTTCCTAGGCTCCAGCTCAGCAAGGTCAAAGTCACAGCAATCATCAGCCATACCGGCCAAGCGGTTCTCACTCAAGTCGTCGTCGAAGCCTGCCAATGCAGGCGGGCCGCCAACGCTCTCCATCACGATGGTGTCGCGGCTCGGGCCCTCGGTGGTGCCGAGAATCGCGTCCTCCATGGTGTGCAGGTGGTCCGCTACGGCCGTCTCCCAAGCCGCCGTCGTCCCATGGCCGCCCACGTCGCCGTCGAAGGCTGCCAAAGCAAGCGGACCGTCGGCACTCCCCATCGCAATGGTGTCGCGGTTCTCGGCGGTGCGGAGAATCGGGTCCTCCGTGGCGTTAAATGGTCCGTCTCCCAAGCCGCCTTCGCCCCATGGCCGCCCAGCCGCGCGATCCCAAACTCGCACCCAAGAAGCCACACAGCTGACCAGGGCATGCCGGGCGAACAGCCCTGCAGCACGCCGATTTCCTCGTTCTCTCTCCTCGTCTGCTCGCTCGTCTCGGCCAAAATGGCCGTACCTCCAGGCTCCACAAGCAACCGTCGGAGCCGCCGCCTTGAGTGTTGGCCAACCCTGAACCACACTGGGCTGGGCCGAACGTGTGCAGGGCAAACCCAAGCCTTGCACGGGAACATATCATCAACGGCAGTCCTCGGGAAAGATCTGTCGCACCCTTGAGTGAGCGCAGCATGCATCGCCGCAAGTTGTCTTCGCATGTACATGTCATGACGGCACCGTCTGCAACCGCCGCCGCTGGATGGCGCCATGGCGACGCCACCTGGAGTCAGGCAACTTCTGTNCGCATGTACATGTCATGACGGCACCGTCTGCAACCGCCGCCGCTGGATGGCGCCATGGCGACGCCACCTGGAGTCAGGCAACTTCTGTACCTGGTCCCACCCAGGATCCGTTTGGGGCCACTTGGAGGCCTTGCCTGAGCCCAAACTTTCATTCTGCACAACCGAACATGTAAATCGTGGTTAAGGTTCGTGTGCCATGAAAGACTTCATGTAAAATTTGGGTTAAGTGGAAACACAAAAGGAAAAACCAAAGTTTTTCCTTTAAAACAAAATCCGGAAATAAAACCCTGTCAATCACGATTGAAGGGTGGCTTATTTCCAAATTCTGTTGTTCCAGTGTTTCCAATCATAGGCGAATATATTTCAAGTTGAAATATATTGCAGAAGCCATATTCAAAAGAATGGAATATGGAGTTATATAAAACTCATTCATCAAATATATATCGCAGACGGAGAAGGCGCACACGCTTCTTCTTTTTAAAAGCAGGCGAGAGCCGGTGCGTGGGGAGCTCCGAGAAAGTTAGCAAAGGTTTCCGCCAGCGAGCATCCACAACGATGCTCGGGGAATGCAGCATCCATGATGCTGCAAAAGAAGTGCACCCACGATGCACGAAGTCGTACAGTCAGCATACGACTATCCCCACGGAACTAATGCCGACTGTGCGATGCTGAGCGCATCTGTCTCGAAGCGCCTCCCAAGGCTCTCGTCCCCTGCCCCCCTAGAGGGGTCGTCCGCGATGTTCGAAGCCGTGTTGACTCTTTCAAACCAAGGCACACAGCAAGCAGAATCTATGGCGTCGTGAGTGGAGGAGGCCTCAGGGGGCAGGGCTGTAGCGTTCTCAAGTTTACGCACACCGGCGAAAAGAGGGGCAGCGGAGCGAACCACAACAATTTGTTTGTATTCTGGCACCAGCGGCGGCAGACGTCTACCTGCGGGCTGAAGGCCAGCGGCGGCCTGTGCTTCGTGCAAGGGGAGCGCGGCGCCAGGGGCTAAAGAGAGAGGTGGGGCAGCATAGCCCAGACTGGCACTTGCACGGAGAATGACATCGGCAACGCGCTGGCATAGAAGGCGGGGGTAAACTTTCTCCTCCGACGTTGCGAAATGGTGAGGGGCACGAGTCCAGGGCTCGTGACGATGCTCGGCCGAGTCACCAGGGCACAGAAGAGCTAGTTCACTCAGGAGAGGGACATTGTGGGCGAGGCGGGTCAGCTTGGCACGGCCACCGCCGTGCTGGCAGTTGTGAAACCAGGTTTCATGAAAGCTGAGGCCCGCGACGGCTGCACACCACATGGACGTATCCCAAAAGTACGAGCGGCCAGGGTTCTCACAGGATACCATCTTACCCTGGCGTATGCAATGTGCAAAGATGCGGCCTGCAGCAGCGTAAAGAGTGTTGGCCTTGTCAACGCGGAGTTTGAGGTCGCCGGACAAAGAGGGCAGACCATCTGGGCAGGCAGCGCTGCAGGCGGGTGGGGGCAGGGACTCGCCACGCCTGAAAATTTCGCGAGCCCTGCTGGCGGTGCCACAGGGCGGCGCAAGATGGATGTAAACGCAAAAGGGAGAATCAATCAAGCTGATCACCATCTGTACGTGGTCCGGCTCGAGGAGATCAAGCCTGAGCACTGGGGATACAACCTGCTTTGGGATCGTGCGGTCGATCCCGACACTGTCGCGGAACCCCGCTCGGCGGAGTTCAGCAGTCAGCCTACCCGAACCCGAAAAAATCTCAAGACAAAACAAGGAGCTGATCCCAAAGCAATCTGAAGCACTAGGAGTTGCCTTTGCGGCGGAGGGAGCGGGCGATGCAAACGGTGCGGCATCCCTCGGCTGTGCGGCTGCAGGGGAAGGAGGCTGGATTGAGCCATCAGCAGGCGGATTGGAAAAAGAAGCGACGGCTGGCGGTGGTGCATCCTCTGCGCCACCGGGCGCACATGCCTGGCAGCGGGTTCAGACGGGGATTCGGGTAGGCGCCACAGCGCATGCAATGGCGCAGACCCTTGGGGCACGCTTGCCCAACTTTGGCCTGTGTGCAGCCGCTGGCCATGTTGAAACCCCAGCAACGACGCTTGCCCGTCTTAGTCCAAGATGAAAGGCCGGCAAGCTCCTCCGGAAGATTGCTAGGCTCCTTCAAAGCCTTCGTCTTGCCTTTGCCAGTGCCCTTGCGAGGCTTCTTAGGAGGTGTGGGTGCTTGCTCCTGGTTACCTGAAGACTCGGACGAGCGCTTCTGCGACCCACCCTCCCGGGGCAGCAAATGGAAAATGACCTTGGGGTCTGTTTCGAGGCGGGACCACAAGCTGTCCAGTGGCATGGCACCCGCTGCATCCCTGCCGAGGCCGTCGGGGGTCAATTCTGCCAGATGCATCCAAGCGGCACGATCTGCATGAAGGATTTGTTGCACGGTTGTGGCACGGCTCCCGGCCAGGGGTTCTTGGTGAAGATGTCCCATTAAGAAGTCGGCAAAGCCCTGAACCTTGAAGTAATCAGTAACCCCTATAAGGTCAAGGGCAAGGCTGCGGCGGTGCAAAGCATGATGCAGGCTCAAGGCAGTGGAAGTGTCACACGATTGATCCGGGTCACGGTCCTTGAGGACAATGGTCGAAGATTGCACGTCGAGCTCCTTTCGAGGCTTGTCGGAACGAAGTTCAGCCTCGCGTGTACCGAACTTGCTGGGGGGCAAGTAGCTCACACAGTTGTCCGTAAGAAGCTTCATGCATAGGTCATAGGATGCGTAGCTGCATTCGCTCTGCCCTGACATGGTGATGCCGGCCAGCCGCCGAGCTTGAGCACGCACACGCTCTCTACGCTCGGCAGGTGCCAACTCCTTGACCTCGTGCTCCTTGTTCTCGATGAGGGCCTTGGTCTGGCTGACCAAGATGGTCTGCGCCTCGAAGACGAGGTGGCGAATCGCAGCGATGGAGCCGAGGGGCGGGTCAGTTGAGCCGACCTTGATGAGTGCAGATAAAGAGGCCTCGGTAGGGGTCTCGCCAGGCTGGCAAGGAGCGAAGGCAAGTTTAGCCATCGTATCCACATTCTGAGCCACAAGACGGTCAATGGCATCCTGGGGGAGGCCAACACGTCCAGCTCGCTCCAAGAAGACTGCCCTCGAGTCCACCAGAGTCTGGGCCATGGTTTTCCGACCCTTCCTATAGGTTCAAACTGCAAACTGTCTTGAAGCGGCGAACGGGTGCCTCCCCAGTGTTTTTGCGTGCAAGATCCTGGAAACCATGATTTCAAGCACTCCCCTGTTCTGTCACATCATGCACACTGCCCTGTTCATCTGACTGCAAACATTGATGGGATTTCAAAGCCACACATCGCCAAGCACTGTCCGCCCCATCGGACCCAGAGGCGACCTCTGGGTACATCAAAGGTTCCTCTGAAACCTCTGTTTGCCCGAATGGGTCCTCGAACTGCGCTCTGGGAAACCCGGTGTGCGGTATTTGCGAACCACGTGTGATAAGCAGGCTTACCTCACAAGAACTCTTCTGACTGCAAGCACTCAGAGAGAAAAATCTGCCGCACACCGTCAAGCATGATCCGCCCATACGGACCCAGAGGCGACCTCTGGGTAAATCAAAGGTTCCTCTGAAACCTTTGTTAGCCCGAATGGATCCTCGAATCGCGCTCTTGGAGACCCGATGTGCAGTATTGCGAAACCAGGAAAAATTAGGCAGGCACAGGCACGACCTCAAATTTTCACGCTGATGCACCCTGCTTCTTCGCAAGAAAATTCACCATGGCCCCCGCATCTCGGAGCGGCCTGTTGGCTGTGCACTGCTTGCACATCCATCTGTTACTGAAAACCTTTCCATTGAAAGGCTTCATGTTGTCGAGCGACCGACCACATGTCAGCTTGCCCGAAGAGCCCTTCGCNGTGCACTGCTTGCACATCCATCTGTTACTGAAAACCTTTCCATTGAAAGGCTTCATGTTGTCGAGCGACCGACCACATGTCAGCTTGCCCGAAGAGCCCTTCGCACGTGAGTGAAGGCTTTTTGTCTTTGGGTTCTGAAAAATTTCAAGATCAGGACCCATGCTAACAGGAGGAATCACTTTCTGCGATTCTCCCTGCCCTAAGCTCTCGTAGATCCGATGCCTCTTTGTCACCCTCATGATCGTCAGCACCTTGGTCGTCGAGACGATCTTCGTCGCCATCGTCATGAGCACCGTTGGCTGGTGCACACTCAAAACTTGCAACAAGGGTGAGGCTCTCTCCTTGCCCGGAACATTAAGCGAGAAACGTGAGCCCATCAACGAGGCCCCCTGCGCAATCATGCCACTCTTTGTGCGGTCCGGGTGGAAAATCCCCTGATGGATCGCACTGAGTCCACAAAATCTCTGAGCGGCTGCGCCTGGACCTCGCGTGCATACGCTTCTTGAGTCTTGCCGGAGGGGCCGTGAATGGTGCCCTAGGACAAGCTGAGTTCGGTCTGAATAGCCCGCCTTAGATGTCCAGCTCAAAGGAGTCGCCTTAAGACCATGCGAAGAAAAAGTCAAGTCTTCTTCCTCGCCCTTCAGACGGGCCAGAAGCATCCTGATCCATCGAGTGGTCTCATTCGCATCAATCGCGTCTCCTGCCCAGCCATAATCACAGGACAGTCGGGGGAGCAAGGGGCCCCTGTGACCCTTGCGAAAATCGAAGCCCACAGCATTTGCCGCTTCGACCCATGCCGCGCCCCACGGTTTCTGGTGGAGCCCATGATAAGGTGCAACCAAAATGAGCACAGCGCCAGGGCCACTGCTAAGTCTGCAATTCTTATGCTCGTAAGTCGGATCTCAATGAAGCCTGTTTCCCCTTCTAGGTCCAGCTCCAGCTTTGAAATGTTGCGAAGATCAGAAACCCTAGCACGAGCATAGAGTTGAAACAAGAAAGCTCCCAGGGCGTACCGATCGACCTTGTCCAAGGAGTCCTCAATGAGGGCGCTCTCAAGAAGCAGGACCTCATCGACCTTCAAGGTTCTCGAACGCTTAGGGTCACTAGTACGTATGTTAGCACCACGAAGAGCTCCCTTGATCCAAGGATTCCCCCCAATGCCAGTCTCCACCTTGATTCCCACAACATGCTCCAGGAAATTCACTGTCTCGAGGGCTTCACGGATGGCACTGTTGCGGCCCTCGCTCACGAGGGGCTTGAGGAAACTCACAAGAAAATCGAGGCTGATCGGAAAAGCGACCACGCTTGTTGGCCCAAGCAACGAGCCTTGCAGAAAAACGGACACGTTTCAAGAGGGTCGAAGTAGCTTTGCCTGCCAGGGCCTGCGCAATGATGCTGAGAGGGTCTGCCTCACCCTCCTTCCAGATGAGGCCACCAAGAGAAGAGGCACCAGGAGCGTGGCTAAGAACACAGAGCCACCGTCTCAAAACATTCTCGCGATCAACCCGGCTTTTTCACCTGCCTGAAGCCTCGGCTTCTTAAGGACAATCTCAAAGACAGGCACTTTAGCAGCTAGAGGCGGAGCGCTGGCAGGCAGCGGGGCCGGTGTATCCCCAGGCCTTCGGCTTTGCGCCAACGATGGAGGGATCACCCTCGGCACCTTGATGCTGTGAAGCTCAGCTGCCCTGCCCCGCTTCCCGGCGAAAATTGCAGACATGGCTTTGTTCCTTTCCCAAGGAAAGCTGAGGGGAGCAACCATATCACAGCTGAGGTGTCTGAAGGTATTCTCAAGTCGATCGCATGCCTCAGAAGCCGATAACGCATGAACCCCAACGACAGGGAGGCCTGAAGGCATGCTGATGCAAGGGCTAAAGCTCAAGCGAAACGTCGAAAGACGCCACGAAGATATGCAACGAAATGCTCGAGCCAGCGCACGCGACCGGCTGTACTCTCTTGATCCTGAGTCAGCAAAAGCAGTCTATCCTCAGCCACTCTGACACGACTTTCAAGCAAGTCGTGGCTGACCTGCAGGTTGTGCAGGTGGCTCGAAAGAGCCTCCCAAGTTTCAAGACTGCTTGCACTGGAGGATGCTTCCGAGGGCGCCGCGCCGGCCATCCGACACCCGTCGAGACGGGTATCCTGACGCCCTACAACACCGGCTTACGGTGGCTGGGGGCCTGCTAGACAGTCTTATGCACCTCTAGAGTTCTGCGTTCACTCTGCTGGCCAAGAAGGTCCGAACAGAGCTCGAGTCGGTTTAGGCGATCATGCAGCATTGGCATGATCACAAAACTTAAAGGAGCAACTCAAGACACGGGGTGTACAAGGCTGTGCCGAGTCACAACTGTTGTAATGAAGGGGTTGTCGCACAACTGACCCTTCGCCCTAGAGGTGGCAGCCCCGAAAGCTGAAGTCCGAAACGGTTACAGCGGCGGGCTACAAACTGTACAAGCACTCAGGTCACTTCGAGGTAGGGGCTCAGTCCGGAAGCGCCGAAGCGAAGCCAGTCGTCACCACGCCAGGAAGCAGCCGCAGCAGCCCACCTTGTAGTAGAAAGAGTTGCCCACGGTCACGCCAGGCAACAGAGCTGTTGTCAGACAGGCAGCATTATGCACCATGCCACCTGTGGACTCGCAGGGAGGAGGCGAGCTCCCGCCCACAGTAGCACAGCTCCAGGAACGCAGCAGCGCAAACATCGTAGGGCTCGACGGCTTCAAACTCCCTAAGGTCCAGCTGCCAAGTTGCCGTAGAGCTCGACGAGAAAGACGAGGAGGTAGTCCACGAAGTCAAACCCACAGCAGAGAGCAGTTTTCGAAGACAGCACCCACCACGCCAGGAGACAGGTGTCCCCGCCCACGTTGAGGTAGAAGAAGTCGCCAAGGGTGGCGCCAGTCACCAAAGTTGACGAAGAGGCAGCCCCACTTGGTCTCCCGTATAGAACAGCACCGAAACGCTGGTAAAACGAACACTGTAGGGCTCGACGGAGTCAGACTCCCGAAGGTCCTGCAGCCAAGTTGTCGTAGAGCACGAAGAGAATGTCGAAGAGGTAGTCCACGAAGTCAGGCCCACAGTAAAGAGCAGCACGCGGGGCACCTCCATATCAGTAATTGAAGTACCGGGACGAAGCAACGTCCGTGCACCAGGCGCGCCAGCGAAGCCAGCACACTCCACGCCAGGAGTCAGGTGTCACCGCCCACGTCGAAGTAGAAGTCGTCGCCAAGGGTCGAACCAGGCACCGAAGGTGACGAAGAGGCCGCACCACTTGGTCGCCCGAAGAGGTGGTGAGGAAGAGGCAGGGCCCCATCCCCACAGAAGGACAGTACCATGCCACTGGCAGCACAGACCCCGTAGGGCTCGACAAAGCCAAACCCCCTAAAGGCCTGCCGCCAAGTTGTCGTAGAGCTCAAGGAGAAAGTCGATGAGGTAGTCCAGGAGGTCAGACCCCCGGTGGGGATCAGCACGAAAACTATCGAAGGGCTTGAGAAGCACACAGAGCGCAAAGTGTACAAGCGGAGCCACCACATCACGGCTCCACCCGCACAGGGAAGTCGTCTCGCGGCCCATGACCCAATGTCTTTAAGTAACCTTGGTAGGCTGAGGCCGTTTGGGCCACGGCCCGGAGAGCTTGCACCTCCCACTCAACGGCTTGCTGCCTCAAGGTAGCCCACTGGGCGCGAGCAGAGTTGCGACGTCTGCGCTCCATGCATTTCCCAGCCGCCTCGTCCGCCGAGTGGTTCAGCGCTCTAAGAAGGGCCCCGTCAAGGCCATGAGGAGGTTTCCAAGCCGGTCTCTTCCTGTGAGAGGGAACCCAAACAAAGTCTATCCGTAGCCCAAGAGCCTGAAGTTCCCGACGGGCCTGGCGCACACGCTCCAGAAGCAGGAAGTAATCGAAGCCTTTGCACCCTTGGATGGCCAAGATGACAGACTCGCAGTCAACAGCGATCCAAACCTGCCTACAGTGAAGAGTATGCCTGACTCGCGCGGAGCCGACGGCATCACGCAAAGCGCAAAGCAGCAAGTGCACAGCCTGAAGTTCCATCCTGAACGAAGTCTGGTCTTCCAGGTCGTCGCCAACTGCCAGGGTGGTAGCACCCGAGCCGAGCGCAAAGCCCATGGCTCCAACCTCTTGCTTGGTTGACCCATCTATGGCGACCGCGTGGCTTAGCAGCGGCTCCAGCTGCTCACACAGCTCGGCCTCAAACCCCTCGAGGTCAATGGCCAGTGGAGGTCGGGGCTTCGGAGGCACCGGTTTCGCAAACAAGCGCTCGGCCGCACGCACGGTTGTGGGCAACGGGATGCCTCGGCGGATGCCCGAGGTGTGGCTGCAACTCCACACAAGGTGCGGTCGGGACGGGTGGGTTCCTCCGCACCAACACTTATGCCGCGGGTGCCCCTGAGAAAACTCTCCCTTGGCGTTGAAAAACCAGTTGGTGCAGCCCGCCCCAACAGCCGCGAGGGAGAGGTTGCGGTCCCCACGGGCCTCCTGGCAAACAAGTTTATGCCCACCAAATTCGTAGTGTGAGCATCTCGCGGCGGAACCGGGCACAGCAAACCACACGCCGCATCAGGGCCGCGGTCCTTGTGATGCCACACACGGCCGGCTTTCAAGACATAGCGCATGCGATAGGCCACGGTGAGCCATTGCAGCACAGTGCTAAACGACTCGAACCCGATGTGCACCCGTCGGGCCTCACCTCCCGGGCCTATGCAGCAGAGGTGGCGGGCGTTGTGACTGAGGCTCCACTTGAGGCGGTCAAGCACGCCAGCGAGCTGAGGTAGCACAAGCTGGGGCGACAAGGTGGCCTCGGCCACAGGCAAGGCCTCGCACCAGGTCGGAGGACGGACCACGAGCCGCCATGTTGCACGCAACACCGCAGCATCAAGGGCGAACTGAGGCTCTAAGAACCAGCCGGCCACCTCATAAAACAAGACCCGAGCGGCCTCCTGCCCTACCTGCCGGGAGCACAAGAACAAGATCTCTTGCCCGGATGGCTTCAAGGTCCTGAGCACTAGGGGCCGCGTAAGGGGCTGCCCAGGCGTAAATTGGGACAACTAGTGAACGGATCAGCTGGCGGGCGTCGCACAGGCGAAGGTCGAGGCCCCTCATCAGGCGCAAGCGAAGTTCAACTTTGGCCAAAGAGAAGCGGAGGAGTCCCCAGGTCCCGTCGAAGGGAACCTCAACGCCTAACACCTCAAGGACCTGATGCTGGTACCTCAGGTCCCTAGCAAGGGATGATGCCGCTTCCACGTTGTCGGGCGACGCTATCACAGCACACTTCGTCAAAGACAGGGTCAGCTTACAAGCCGAGTCGAAGGCCTCGGAGCGGGCTAAGGCTTCACGGAGATGACTCAAAGGTGCACCTGCCCGAAGCAAGAGACAACGATCGTCAACGTACGCATGGCCAGTGACTGGTGCAGTGCAGGGGTTCTCGGAGGCCAGGACATAGGCAGCCCAACAATGAGAAAGCGCAGCAGCAATGACCGGAGAAAGTGGGCATCCCTGTGGTAGTCCGCGCCCAGGCTTAACCCACTCCCTACCCAAAGCACCCTGAAGGGAGAAGAGGCGAGAGGAGCGAGCACAGCAATTCTCGAACAGGGCCACCAGGCGTTCGGGCGCCCGCAAGTGGCGTAGCATCCGGGCCGTGAGCCTGTATTCCAGTGAGTCGAAAAATGAACTCACGTCCTGTTGCACAGCAAGCTGCGCCCCCAGCTGGAGTTCGCGTGAGAGCTGCTGCAGGGCCGTGTCAATGGAAGTGCCAGCGATGCCACCGGAGTCGAAGTGGCAACGCCAGCTGGCAGTCCAAACCGACAATTGTTGGCTAAGCAGTTTTGCGCCGCAGCGCCAAATGAAAGGAAGGATTGAAATGGGCCTGCTGTCTCCGCTGGGTTTCCAAAGGAGCGCCGCGCGGCCCCGAACCCATGCCTCGGGGACTCGAGACTGTTCAACGACACAGCACCACAGGTGTGCCGCGCCTTGCCACCATCGGGGCGGCAGTTCAGGGTCGCACAGAAGGTCCTCGCCCCACCCCGACAGGAGTCGCCAGGCCTCATCAAGGTCCCCAGCGCGGCACGCGGAAAGAAAGGGCCTCGCTCTGAGATTCCAAAGTCTCGGCCGGAATGTCCTGGCGCACGGGGCGCCTCCCGCCGCAACAAGGGAGCCGTCGCCTCAAAGGTATAGGTGACCACTAGGTGATCTGAAGGGCCCTCCAAGGATTCAGTGTTCAGGGCAGGCCATTGGCAGTGCGTCAACCCAAAGTCAATCCGGCGCCTACGGGTGCCCCGGTACACCGGCCCAGTGGGAGGCAGGAGGCTTGGATAACAGTCGTCACAACGCTTGACCACACCGGTCGTGGCACACTCCATGATCACAGGGTGCTCCTGAACAAGAAAAAAACCCCCTAGCAGCAAGAACCGAAAACCCGAGTGCAAAGCCAGTTGGCCCGCCGCCGCAGACTCATCACCGGCTTGCAGGTATACACCTACAATCATGATCGTCACCGTGGCACCCGAGGGACCTTCAAGGTCAGTGAGCACTGCAACATGTCGCGTGGCGGCTTCACCCGTGCTTAGGGTCACCTGTTTAAAAGGGGCCGAAGAGATCACAGCAACTCGTGACACACCTGCCTCGGGAGAGCTGAGAGCCGCGTGCATGCCCCGAGCACGCCAGTCATTGCAAAAAGAGAGTCCCGAAGCCTCATTGATGTCGGCCTCAGGAAGGACAGCAATGTCCACAGAATGATCTAGGAGGAAGGCTTGCACCTGATCATTCAGGGACACACCTCGCCTGCAAACGTTGATGGTAGCGGCTTTGATCAGGGGAGCGGCGACGCGGCTCGCTCAAAAATCTTGGCAGCAGCATCAAACAATGCAAGCTCAGCCGTCCGGCGAGGGCCCTGGGGGGCCTTCCTGGCGTAAACTGCCCGCAGCTTCTGCAACTTCTTAAGCCGCTCAGCCGCACGCGAACGGCCACGCACACTCGGGCAAGCCTTGAGGTGGGCCTTAGCCTCTTGCAACGAAATGTAGGGGGCATGGCACGCTAAGCAGGCCCAACTAAAGGTGAATTTAACAGGCTGCAGCGTTTGGCACCAGCAGGGCGAGGCCATCTGAAGGTGCAAAAGCCCGGCAACTGGGGGCGTTTGTTCGCAGTGGTCTGGTACCGCGTGGCCGTCGAAGCTAAGGCCCGCTCAGAGTAATCGCGAACCCGCCATTGCTTCCACGTCAGTGTGGGGTGGGCTTGGCTCTTATGAAGCTGCTTGTCCCTTGCGATGCGGGCAGATCCCGCGCTTCTGGCTGCCTCGGTGGAGATGCCACAACCACAGAACTTGCACTTCCACACGCAATCCTGGTCAGGGGACAACTCCGTAACAAGGCTCGGGAGTTGCTGACTCATCGCAGGCCCCCCCGTGGGAGTGGAGCCACGGTGGTGCCACTTGAAGTGCCTAGACAAGGTCTTCTGCGCAACAGCCGGGTCTTCCGTGGCAAACCTGAAAGGGCATAATCGGCAGCGTGCAAAGCCTCCCTGAACCCACTGGCAGCGTTGGGGCCGGCCGGGCTTGCGTCGAGGCTTGGCCGCACACTCATGCACCATGGCCTCAAGCTCGGCTTCGACTTGCGAGGCAGCGGCGGCCTCCTGTGGAGCAGGCGCATCGGTCCACCTGGTGATCCTAGAGGCTGGGGCTCGGCGCTTGCAGGAAGATCGCC
>BGNK01000676.1:0-54473 GCA_003297005.1 Symbiodinium sp. clade A Y106 | reverse complement strand
GTGTCGAAGTGATCACCGGAAAAGAGGAGCACAACCAGCCTTTGCTTCTGAGCTGGTTTTATGGTAAAGACCTGCTCTGAGGTGGCACGTGGCACGACGGTTATGCGCACGTTATACATGCGTGCCAACGCACGCAATTCCAGGAGTCCGCCCCAGACCTTTGGCCGAGCCATGGCCTCCACGTAGGACTCGAAAGACGAGCCGTGGCTCCCGTCAGGGAGCTCATGGTCCCACAGCTCTGAGTATGTGGTGCTGTGCTTCATGTAGTGCTGGATCAACTCGGCACGCACCAGCAAATGGTGAAGGGGCTTCTCCTTGCTGGAGGTGGCCGCCAAGCCTTCCGCAAATGCCTCAAAGAGGCAGTTTCCCTCGGTAGGGATGCGCTTGATTGCCAGGCCAGGAGGGATGGCCCGCTGCTCCGTCTGGCGACGTTTTGCCGGTGGGGCCGCGGTGGCAGGATTTTTCTGCTTTTCGCCGACCTTAGCCTTGTCCTCGTTCGACGCCTGTGCCTTATCCTCGGTCAACATATCGGCGTCAGCCTGGTCAGGGGGGTCCGCACCGCTTTCTGGCGCCGCCTGGACTGTGGTCTCCGTGGCAGCAAAAGGGTCCGCAGGGCGAACCAGTGACCAAGAGCCGGAAGTATGAATGGCCTGGCGCTGCAGCGTGCGCGCCGGGGGCGCCCACCGGCACCAAAGTGTAATGCCCTCTGACCCATTCTCCGCTTCAAGCGGGAGCGCAATCATGTCGTGAGCCGTGGTATGCGAGCCCCGGAAGGAAAAAGTGCATCCAGAGCGATGGCGTCGCTGTCTGAGCATTTTCACCTCAGCGAAAATTGTGCTCACGGCACGTTCGGCTTGTACTGGAGTCCAGGAGTGCGGGGTGTTCTCCAGCATCCAGGTCCGAGCCGTCGGCTTGCTGGGATCCCGCGCTGTGCGTCGGCCGAGGCTGCGCGTGCCACACACCAGGCCAAACTGTGCGCCCAATGCCCCCGCCCTGGCCAAGTAGTCCAGTGGCTGCTCCTTGGGAAGCTTGTCCACCCACTCTGTGGTGAACTCAGGGAAGCCCGATTTCTTGGAAGGGTCAACGAAGAGTCCTTGACCACTAAGGGCCACGATGGCCTGGGCATCAGACACATCAACTCGGGCTAAGCCAAACACGGAAGTGACTTCCTGGCTTTGGCGTTCCTTGGACCACGAAAAGGAGTCCCGAACGCGGAGGCCATGGGTGGCAACCCACGTATGGAAGGCCGCCTGGGGGGCCCGCAGGGCCTCGTCCCACTTCGCTTTGGGTAGGAATTGCTTATGAAAGCGGACATACAATACCGTGGTGGGAGCCTCGGCAACAGGTTTAAGAGCCGTCCCCTTTACAGCAGGGCCGGGCACTTGGAGGCCTGCAGTGAAGACTTTAGTGAAGTGAACATGTCGAAAGGCTCGCTGGGTGCCCGCCCTCCCTGGACATCGCTCGCCTTCAGAGGCTTTGTCAGTAACGACCACCAGGCGCACCGCATGCTGAGTGTCCGAGTTGCGAAGGAGGCCTGCAATGGTGTCTGTCTGGTCCTTGGAGTTGCACAGGACAACCGCGCGAAAGGACCCCCCGGCCGGGATGTTTTGGAGCGCTTCAGCGACGCCCTGGTAGGCGCAGACAGTGGCATCCCAGTCCTCCGAGCACAGCGTCCAAGGAGTTTCCGGCTTCTCCTGCCGTCTGCGTTGCACGGTGGTCCAGTCAGCCTCCGCCCGCTGCGGGCCTGCTCTGTGCTGTCCTTTGCCAGCCCCCTTGCCCTTGCCGCCAGCGTTTGGGTCCTGGGCCTCCTCACCTTTGCCTCGAGCTTTGGCTGGGTGGCCTTTGGCGTGGTTGCCCTTGCCCTTGGCTTTGGCATCGGCTGTCTCTGCGGGGCTAGGGGAAAGCGGGGTGGGATGACGCGGTTGCCCTTGCGAGCCGGCAGCCCTCGCCAATTTGGCCGCGGCCTTTTTCAGCTTAGCCTTCTTGCGCCTATGGGCCCGAGAGCCAGCCGGAGGCAGGGTAGGCACAGGCGTGGCTGCGACCACGTTGCCAACCAAGGATGACAGATCGAAGCTAGCGATAGCCTCCTGAATGGCCTTCTGCACTGCCTGCTGTATGAACTGTTGCAGCCCAGCGGGAGCTTTTGGCCCCGGCCCCGGGTTGGAAGCTTCTCCCACTCGTCGGGCATTAAGGTAATTGAAATTGCGGCTCAATGCGCTCAAGCACTCGAAGCAATCAACAACACACCGCCATCCTGGAAGGCACTGGAGTCCGGCACGGTATGCGGCAAGGAGACCCCCGGGAGTAGGCCCGGCTTCCCCCAAACAATGGGGCCACACGGCGCTCCTACAACCGTCTGCAGCATCTGGGGATTTTCTTGGGCCTTTCGGCCGACTTGTACCGCCATCCCTGCAGAGAGATTGAGTATGCAGCCCATCCGTAAAGTCACGGCAACCAGAAAAACCATCACGAAAAGTGAAGACAGGGAAGGTTCAAGGCAGGAGTCACTATGGAGTTCGTGTGCGGCGCTCCGCCCGGCAGTTGCAACATTGGGGGATGTACTCGTGCCTTGCGGCATGCTTGACCCATCCTTGCTACAACCAGCTGGGGTACGCAGCCCAATTGTGGAGTCAGTCGACAGCAACCATTCCGCCCAAGCACTGTGCAGCCCAAAGGCACAGCATTGGCGATAGGAATCCATAGCGGGCTCGGGTGCAGCGCTCCACCAGGCAGTTGTAGCGGTGAGGGATGTTCTCGTGCCTTGCGGCAGTCTTGACCCATCCTTGCCACAATCAGCCCGGGTATGCAGCCCAGCTGTGGGGTCAGTGAAAGGCCAGCGGTCAGTCATATCAGGACCCGGTCCAAGGGCACAGCAAGAAGAAGGCACAAAGGTGCATCGTGGATGGTCATGTCGCCCGGCCCACGGCGGCGCCTCAACGGGGCCAGAGCAATCAGTGGCACAAGTCCAGCGCAAACCACCTAACGAGGAAGGGGTCCTAAACCCAACAGGGGGAGTCGGGGAAGGCAGCCCTGGGGCGCAACATTGACAGATGTAGCGCCCAGCCGGCAATTGCACTCCACCACAGCAAGGGACCGCAGCAGTCCATGTCGAGGGTAACCCAGCACCAGGTGAGGACCTAAACCCTAGGGCAGAGGTCGGGAAGGGTCGTTGACGGGCGCAGCAGTGGCAATAAAGGCGTGGCGAGTGATCCCCGACACAGCAAGGGCCGTCAGTGGCACCAGCCGGGGACAATCCACACGGGAAGGGGAGCCTAAACCCGAAGGGGGAGGACGGGGTAAGCGACCCAAAAGCGCAGCACGGATGTGCTGGGTGCCCAGCCTGCAGTGGGGCCCTGACACAATTTGGGCCATCGGTGGCAAGTGCCCGGGGAAACCCACTAAAGGAGGGGGACCTAAACCCAAGGGGGAGGGTCGGGGAAGAGAGGCAGTTGACATCAGCCAGGCATGCGCAATCCATGGCACCGCACAACTCTGAAGTAACAGGTCCCAGTCCTTGGAAGTCACTCTTGCCCAGTCGGTCGCCATGACAAGTCCTGTCAACGCCATGGCTTGCACACGGCGGGGCAGGAAGGAGCCGGGGAGCCCTAAGCAGGCTACAGTTGGGGGGTAGGGAGCTCCTCCTAGGAGATCTTGGCCCTTCTTCGGGTCTTGTTTCGAGCCGCTCTTGGGGGAGCAGCCCGCTACCCACACAGATCTTTGCCCTGTACGGGTCTTTTTCTTGAATGTTCGGTCCTTGGGTCCGGACCCTGGGGAGGCTACTGCACAACTGTATCCTAGGCTCCAGCTCAACTAGGTCAAAGTCGCAGCAATCATCAGCCATGCCGGCCAAGCGGTTCTCGCTCAAGTCGTCGTCGAAGCCTGCCAATGCGGGCGGGCCTCCAGCGTTCTCCATCACGGTGGTGTCGCGGTTCGGGCCCTCGGTGGTGTGCAGGTGGTCCGCAACGGCCGTCTCCCCAGCCACCGTCGTCCCATGGCCGCCCATGTCGCCGTCGAAGGCCGCCAAAGCAGGCGGTGTCACGGTTCTTGCCCTCGGTGGTGCGGAGAATCGGGTACTCCGTGGTTTTCAGGTGGTCCGCGAAGGTCGTCTCCCAAGCCGCCTTCGCCCCATGGCCGCCCGCAGCAGGCGGCCGCACGCCGTTGGAACAGCCAGCGATGTCCTTCAGCGGCGCGATCCCAAACTCGCACCCACGAAGCCACACAGCTGACCAGGGCATGCCGGGCGAACAGCCCTGCAGCACGCCAATTACTTCACTCTCTCGTCTCGTCTGCTCGCTCGTCCCGGCCAAAATGGCCGTACCTCCAGGCTCCCCAAGCAACCGTCGGAGCCGCCGTCTTGAGTGTTGGCCAACCCTAAACCACACTGGGCTGGGCCAAACGTGTGCTGGGCAAACCCAAGCCTTGCACGGGAACATATCATCAACGGCGAGCGCAGCATGCATCGCCGCAAGTTGTCTTCGCATGTACATGTCATGACGGCACCGTCTGCAACCGCCGCCGCTGGATGGCGCCATGGCGACGCCACCTGGAGTCAGGCAACTTCTGTNCGCATGTACATGTCATGACGGCACCGTCTGCAACCGCCGCCGCTGGATGGCGCCATGGCGACGCCACCTGGAGTCAGGCAACTTCTGTACCTGGTCCCACCCAGGATCCGTTTGGGGCCGCTTGGAGGCCTTGCCTTGAGCCCAAACTTTGCCGTCTTGCATCCATCCAGGGCCCTCCAGGACATTGAGGTGCGCACTGGCCAGGGTGAGTACACCACCGCTGGTACCTCCTGCTTCTGTAGGGTAAGCCTTCTGGCTGTGCACGACCTTTTTAGACCTCCGTAGCTCATGGACCTTTTGCTCATGTTCTGCCCCAGCCAGATGGGTTTCTTGCAGGCACCACACCGGCTCCGGGCGTTCCATTACCCAGGTCTTAACCTCGGGCCTGTAGCTTGTGACATTTGCAAAGCCGATTTGGAGCAGGCCTTGGTCTGGGGCCTTGCGTCGCTTGAATCCCTGCAAGATGTCTTCAATGGCAGCCAGGAGGCCCAAGGTGTCATCCTGTTCACTTGCCAAAAGGTTTGCCAGACGGTCCATGGTCCAGTACTCCAGCGTGTCCTCCTTATAGGAGTCCTGGTGTTGCTCCAGCCATTCCAGAAGCTCTGCTTGTTTCGCCACCATATCCAGGACTGGTGCCTTTTCCAAAATGACAGCCAAGTCCTCCCATGGTTTCCTGAGCTTTCTGCGAGGATTGTTCACTCCTTGGTTTTTCCCCACCCCGCATGCTGGCTGCGGTGTTTGGGACAGCTCCTGCGTGCTATCCTCAAACTGGGGCGGGAACCACCGCGGCCCAGTGAGGCAGGCTGGGCGCGCTTTGGGGCGCCTCTGTGGTCCCGGCACCCGGCTTTTCCTCAGGCACATTCCACGGCAGACCCGGATCTGGCTCCACCAGCTCCCCGGCCTGCCAGTGTGCGAGCGCACCTCCAAGGGTGCCCTGCAAAATGTGATTTGCAAGATACAGCGGCCCACCACTGATTGCACAGACGGATGCGGCACTGCAATCTTGCTGCAGAAATACATCCTCGGGCCGAAAGTTTTGAACTACATGTGTACTATCTAACATACACGCTCTTGCGGAGTAGCGGAGTACCTCAAAGTGTCGTTTACCCTAGTGGGTCGAACTATCGGCCCGGCGCNCTGCATTTTGGCGGCCAGAGTCCAGTCCGGTTGCAGGCTGCAGGTTTCGCGAAACGCATGTTAGGATTTTGCCATCCTATATGGAAGCTGGGTGCACCGGTTCAGGAACTGCGAATTGTCAGATTATCGGTCCCAAACTTCATGCTGCGGCAGGAAGAAAGTTCGTCGTACTCATGCATGTTGCTCTTGAACACCTTGCAGACCCCTTTCCCCCTTAGACTCCTCCACCCAGTCCTCCGCNCCACCCAGTCCTCCGCCCGGAACATTATAGTAGTATAATTTTATTCCCGTGGATTAATTCCTCCGCTAGCCAGGCCACGTAAAATGCACTTCCTGGTACTCGCGTCCTCCGCATGATGGTATAACCAAGTGCGACGAAACTTTATTCCTGCCGATGCTCACGGCAAGGCGTTTCAGACTAACAAAATCTGTACCTGCGGACCCCTCATGCTCTGCATGTNTTAAGTAACTCGCTTCTCTGTTTCACCGCTGTTTTCTTGTGTTTGTTGGTTTCGATTAGTTTAGTTGGGACCGAGAGCTGCAGCCGCAGCCGACGAGGCCCGTACCTGCCAAAAAAATGCAGGCTGCAGGTTTCGTGAAACGCATGTTAGGATTTTGCCATCCTTTTGTGGAAGCTGGGTGCACCGTTTCAGGAACTGCGAATTGTGCTGGATTATCGGTCCCATGCTGCGGCAGATGCATGTTGCTCTTGAACACCTTGCAGACCCCTTTCCCCTTAGACTCCTCCACCCAGTCCTCCGCCCGGAACAGTATAGTAGTATAATTTTATTCCCGTGGATTAATTCCTCCGCTAGCCAGGCCACGTAAAATGCACTTCCTGGCACTCCGCGTCCTCCGCATGATGGTATAACCAAGTGCGACGAAACTTTATTCCTGCCGATGCTCACGGCAAGGCGTTTCAGACTAAAAAATCTGTACCTGCGGACCCCTCATGCTCTGCATGTTGCTGTAGATGTTAAGTGTATCTGCTCAGAAGCTGTATAGCTTCAAGGTCAAGGGCAGCTTTGGTCATGTCCGTGGCCCTTGAGACAGGCATTCCCCTCTAGAAACGGTTGCCGAAGGCATCCCCGGGCCGAAAGTTTCGAACTACATGTGTACTATCTAACATACACGCTCTTGCGGAGTAGCGGAGTACGTCAAAGTGTCGTTTACCCTGGTGGGTCGAACTATCGGCCCGGCGCAGCCTGCATTTTGGCGGCCAGAGTCCAGTCCGGTTGCAGGCTGCAGGTTTCGCGAAACGCATGTTAGGATTTTGCCATCCTTTTGTGGAAGCTGGATGCACCGTTTCAGGAACTGCGAATTGTGCTGGATTATCGGTCCTAAACTTCATGCTGCTCACGGCAAGGCGTTTCAGACTAAAAAATCTGTACCTGCGGACCCCTTATGCTCTGCATGTTGCTGTAGATGTTCAGTATCTGCTCAGAAGCTGTATAGCTTCAAGGTCAAGGGTAGCTTTGGTCATGTTCGTGGCCCTTGAGACAGGCATCCCCCTCTAGAAACGGTTGCCGAAGGCATTTCCGGGCCGAAATTTTCGAGCTACATTCCATATAGGAAGGCAAAATCCTAACATGCGTTTCTCGAAATCTGCAGCCTGCAACCGGACTGGACTCTGGCCGCAAAAATGCAGGCTGCGCCGGGCCGATAGTTCGACCCACCAGGGTAAACGACACTTTGAAGTACTCCGCTACTCCGCAAGAGCGTGTATGTTAGATAGTACGCTGGGTGCACCGTTTCAGGAACTGCGAATTGTGCTGATTAACTTCATGCTGCGGCAGGAAGAAAGTTCGTCGTACTCATGCATGTTGCTCTTGAACACCTTGCAGACCCCTTTCCCTCTTAGACTCGTCCACCCAGTCCTCCGCCTGGCGCGTCCTCCGCATGATGGTATAACCAAGTGCGCGGACCCCTCATGCTCTGCATGTTGCTGTTGATGTTAAGTGTATCTGCTCAGAAGCTGTATAGCTTCAAGGTCAAGAGCAGCAATGGTCATGTCCGTGGCCCTTGAGACAGGCATCCGCCTCTAGAAACGGTTGCCGAACGCAGCCTGCATTTTGGCGGCCAGAGTCCAGTCCGGTTGCAGGCTGCAGGTTTCGCGAAACGCATGTTAGGATTTTGCCATCCTATATGGAAGCTGGATGCACCGTTTCTTTTCTCACTGCTCAAGATCATGGCCTCTGTCAATATCCTTCTTGCCTCCATACGGCTGCCTACATGCCAGCAGTAGCCATGGATGAACTGTGTGTAAACGTTGCTTCTTGTGAGCAATCTCATTTCGAAGCTCCACCTGCCAGGCAATGCCTCGCAACAATCCACTGTGTTGGCAAGATGGCCGACATGTGCTTAATGTTGTCTCTGAGCACACCCACATCCAACACACACACACACACACTCACACACACTCACACACACTCACACACTCCACACACACACACACCCACACACTCACACATCCACACACTTGGTCTTTTGATTTTTGGACTGCGCGGGGCTGGGTCGGCTGGACAGGCTGGGCTGTGCGGTGGTCGAGCTGGGCCGACTGAGCTGGGTTGGGCTGGGCGGCCACGGGAGCTGGGCGTTGGGCTGGGCTGCTCTTGCCCATTCGAAGCGAAATTCACACAATTTCTATTTATCCTGCTCTTGAGGGTTTAGGGTTCAGGGTTTAGGGAGTGTTTATTACCACTGTTAGGCGGCTCAAGACCCTGGCTTGAGGCAGGAGGAGTTGAGGAGGTTTGTGATTTCCTAAAGCCTAAACCCTAAACCCTCGGGTGGTCGGGTTGGCTAGATGGGATCATCCTCCTGGCGCTTCTTTCGTCTCCTTTTTAATGGGTTCAGTGGCGATTGATGTCTTCACTGCAGATCTTGGGGAAGGGCGTTGAGGGTTTATGCTGTTTGCTTTGTCTTTGTCATAGGGTTCAGAGTTTAGCGGTGTAGGGCTTAGGGTTTAGCTTTAGAGTTTAGGGCTATGGGCTTAGGGTTTGTGTTTGTTGTGGTTTGATTGTGTGACTTTTGATGGTGAGTGTGTGCGTGCCTGAAGGCCCAGGTAAAGATTCGCTAGTTCTTCTGCTTCTTCTTCTCTTCGGGGATGCGCATCATACAGACATCATACGTACTCTTGTTGATACTCGAGACCACACCCAGCCCCTACACCCCAAAGGCCCCAAACCATCTCTCTGGGGCCCGGCAAGTTTGAGACTGGCTCAAGCACGCAGAGTCGGAAAAAAACCGCGTGGTCGACCGAGCCATGGCTGCCGCACCGATGGTCAGCCTTCACGTGACTTTGCTGGACAAGGGCCAGAGCTCGGCCGTGGGCGGATGCGCATCCCTGGACACGTGTGTCTGGACTCTTGGGGAGCAAGTTGGGATGTTACCTGGACTGACTTGGATGAGTTTTCATGTTACTTTGTAATGCTCAAAGTTATGATAGCCTCGGAGTTCCCAACTTTTAAGGATCTCTGACTTGGATGAGTTTTCATGTTGCTGTCTGTGCGGACATGGCCTATGATCAGACTTAGGATACCCTCGGGTTCCAAACTTTTCAGGAACTCCTGGACCCTTTAGTAAAGGAGTTTAGGTATGATCCTTGAAAAACCGGTTCAGCGTTTAAGGCCTTACACCCTAAAAGCCTCTAAACCCTCTTTAGCACTTTTGCAAAAACCCTTGGGGGGGTTCCTTTGTTGGATGCCGCTTCTGGGGGATCTACGCGATACACAGCCAGGCAGAAGTTGACTTCTTCGGCCCCGCCACTTGGTAAGCCTGAAAATTTCCTTTCGGGGTAGGGTTCAGGCGTTATGGTTTAGGGGTTTAGGGGTTTAGGGGGGCTCGTGTTTAGGGAACTGAGAAGCATATCTCGAAGTCTCTGAGCAAGGGTTTAGGCTAGTCGGAAGTGTACATACCGAAACCCGTACAAAATGCAATTTCTTATTCTGGAAGAGATGTGTGTCGACAGGGAGCCTGTGAATCTGAACAAATAACAACAGTAACCCCTTATACTTCTGATATAGCTATACCATGCTTTTGCCCATACTCTGTTGCGGATTAGGTCCAATTTCGGCTACATCTTCCGAAGTGCCAGCGGCATGTGGAAGAGCAGCCAGTTTCCCAACCTCACACTGGCGGAGGCTGGCGTAAGAAACACCGGCCGCCCGGCAGAAAGAGAATGTACCGGCAGCCCTTACAGGTAGCCTTGAACATGACAGGGTTGGTTGTGGACAATGATATGCCCTACGGTCTCAAGCCTGAAAGCGTGCTCGTACACGTTGAGACAGACTATCCTCAGAGCTGTTATTAGGCATGATCTCTCTGCTTTAGTCAGGTCACATTCAGGTCCCAGCCCTTGTTTCTGAGCATTTACACTATGATTGCCACTGCTTTCACCGTTTATGACTAGTATTTCTGATCCTTATTCGGTTTCGCCTTCTTGTTACGATTAGTAGTCTTCTTGCTCTCTTCTTTAGTATTGTGAGCGTTTTGCAGTTATCGCTTTGAATAATGGTAGTTGCTTTGTGAACTTCCGTGACTGCAGGTGATAAGGTCCAGTTCGCAGGAGACTTCGACGTCGTCACCGCAACGAAGACCTCGGCCCCTGCCACGCCCTCCACGGCTCCATCATCACCGCCGACCATTCCGGCTCAACCCCCTCTTGTTCCGACATTCCCAACTTACTCAAGTTCACTGGTGGAGTTGAAGGTAACCATTGATGCTGTGAGCAAGAGCTTAACCAAGATTTGCAGAGCAAGCCTGGACAAATGTGTTTGGGACTTCGGCCAAGACGTGGGTACAGCAATGCTCTCCAGTCCAGTTTCCCACGGATTTGTTTTCAGCTATGCTGGACATCACTGGAGAAGCAGGCAACATCCCAACCTCACACTCGCGGAAGCGGGAGTACGCAAGAGTGGTGAAGCCGTCGCCTTTTCGGCAGATGTTCGCCCGCTGAGCCCAGCTGAGGCGAGCCCGGCTGTCGAGCTCACTGCCACTGGGATCGATTTGGCCGAATTCTGCAGAGTTTGCATGCCTGATTCCGACATGAAGAGATGTTTTTTTCCCCACCCTCGGTGTGGGGTTGTTTTAAAGTCGGCTATTACTCCTCGCCCGCTGAGACTACCTCCTGGAGTGCCCAACCCCACAGACTACCGTGAGACTCCCTGGAGTGCCCAATCCCAACAGACTACCGTGAGACTAACTGGAGTGCCCAACCCCACAGACTACCGTGAGACTACCTGGAGTGCCCAACCCCACAGACTACCGTGAGACTAACTGGAGTGCCCAACCCCACAGACTACCGTGAGACTACCTGGAGTGCCCAGTAGTTTGTGTAGGCCTCGCAAATGCATTATCTGTAGGGTGGGGATGTTCGAAGTAAAATATTTTTTTTGGGGGGAATATTGTAACCCTGAGCCCTACACTAAATGACCCAAACCGTATGTTGAGTTTTGGTCAGGTCCGCCTTTTGGACAAGAGCGGGACCCGATCGACAACGGGACAAGCGCCGCTTGACATGTGTGTCTGGACCTTTGGCGCAGAACTGGGCATGCGGAAGTTGACCACAGGACCACTTTCGAACTATGGCTATGTGTCCCTGGGCTCTTGTTAAGGAGCTGAATTTAAGTTATTGATCTAGGGATTTATACTAAATGATAGAGTTTGCGTAGTATGGTATTTTACATTAAGTTCCTTAGCAAGCATTCAGGTTCAGATGTGGCAGCAGTGAGTGGAGAAGCAATCGAAATCCGAACTTAACTCTGGCCGATGCTGGAGTGGCAGACGGTGATGCCGTGGATTTCCTCGGGGACTTTGAGCCACCGTCTTCAGCAGGTGGGGAACTGGGTGTTTGGGTTTCGGGGTGGGGTGTAGGACCAAGCTTTGGGTTTCGGTTTGGAGGGTTTTTGTTTAGGGTTTGGGGTTTATGTGTGCTTGGGTTTAGGGTATAGGGTTTGGTGTTGGGTGTTCAGGGTTTGGGGACTACGGGCATTTAATACAGCTGTGAGCCCAAGCGACCCAGTCTTGGAGAAGTTGATGCATCAATGTCAGGTTACCTGTTGCCGACCTTTGTTCAAAGATGTACCTGGATGTTGGGAATGTGGCAAAAACTGCACACTAGAAATGTAAAACAATGCGGCACTATATGCTTGCAGCAAAATTGCAGCAAGATATCATCCAGCACTGACCCTACTATGTGTTTCGCAATGCTTTTATGCTTTTGGACTCGCTGGAACCAAGGCGGAACCCGTGTTTTTTTTGCTGCGGGTGCTCCGGGCGGCGGGCAGCGCGTGAGTCAGTAAGCTCGCGCACCCGCAGCCAAAAAGAAACGCGCCCCGGACCCTGGATTTCTTTCTGCAGTGGATGCTCGGAGACGGCGGGCAGCAAGTGAGTGAGTGAACTTGCCGCGCACCCACAGCAAAAAAAAAGGCGCCGTGCACCCGCAGCAAAAACAAAAACGCACCCCCCGGCTGGCCGGCCCANCGGTGCGCAGCGCGTTTGTTTTTTGCTGCGGGTGCGTGGCAAGTTTACTCACTCACTTGCTGCCCGCCGCCTCCGAGCATCCACTGCAGAAAGAAATCCAGGGTCCATGGCCCGTTTTTTTCTTTGCTGCGGGTGTGCGAGCTCACTCACTCACTCGCTGCCTGCCGCCCGGAGCAAAAAAGCACCCGCAGCAAAAAAAAACGCGCCACGCACCCGCAGCAAAAAAAACGCGACGCGCACCCGCAGCCAAAAAAAAAAGCGCCGGGCACACGCAGCAAAAAAGCACCCACAACAAGAAAATACACACTCTTAGCGAACCAAGGCATGAACATGTGGAGCATGGCAGGAGGGAGGGCAAATAGCAGAGCACATGCTCAAGCCGGAAGCTGTGGAACAGTGGTGCAGGGGATGCAAGAACAGGATAAAAGTGAATGCCATATGGGAATGAAAAGAACAACACGTCAGCATGCCCGCTCGCCGGGAGTTGGTTTCTCCAGATCGAAGAAAAGCAAAAATCCTAGGAACATCGCGCCGGGAGTTGGTTTCTCCAGAATAGCAACCGTAAAAAATCAACAAACATCCTACACGACAACCACAAGTGAGCGCAAATGTGAAAACGGCAACGATGTTTCACATCCCCCTAATCCTGTTCCATTGTTGAGCCGTTCGTTCTTTGCTTTCTCGATGCTAGTACATGCCGGTACATCACGTTGTTGTTTTACCTTATTTTACAGGGCAGTCCCAACATCTAGACAATTTTTTGGATCGCTGTCCGTTGCAGGATTAAAGTATTCCTGCAACCCGGGTGCTAATTTAAAGAGGTTTAAAGAGATTAGGCCCCGCACATATAGGTTGCAACCCATGGGTTCGTATAGGGGTTATGTGGCTCGTTTTTTGGGGGAACAGCAAGTCACGCACACTCCCAGGTCCGATTCCGTTGGTGGAGGTCCAGGTCACCCTTGTCAGCAAAGACAAGAAAGAAACCTCCACTCACAAGACCACGTTCCTAGGCTGTTGTTGATGATCTGGTTTCCCGAAGCCCCTAAACCCTAAACCTAAACCCTAAACCCTAACCCTAAACCCCTAAATCCTAAACCCTAAACCCAAAACCCCTAAACCCTAAACCCTACACCCTCATCTTTCTCTGTAGCTGAGCCCGAAAGCCGAAGCCTTCTAGAAGAAAATGACCCTTGCCAACGGCAGGATCTAGAAAGATCCAAATTCCGCAATAGTGGTGTGGGCGTCTCTAGTGGGGCTCTAGGGGTATCCCCCGAAACCTTAAACTTAATTAAACCCTAATCTCTAAACCCTAAACCCCAAACCCCAATCTCTAAACTTGAACTGAAAGGCTTAAGCCCTAAACTCCAAGGTTGGACAAAGGAGTCTGGCGATTCGGTGAAGAGCAAGCGGGGGTCCGCAACCTGTTGACCAGCTCGCTGTCCCGCTTTGGATATGTCTTCCACTTTGGGGAACCTGAGATCGATTTAGGGTTTAGGGTTTAGGGTGTAGGGTTTAGGGTGTAGTGTGTAGGGTTTAGGGTCTAGGGTTTAGGGTGTATGGTTTAAGGTGTAGGGTTTAGGGTTCAGGGTGTAGGCTTTAGGGTTTAGGCTAGGGCAGTACACCTCCAAAGGATGCGAAGACTAAGCCCCTGCAAATCCTCCATATATCTGTTCAAAGAGCCTTGGGCCCTAAACCCCAAACCGGTTTTCAAACATGGTTGTTGATATTCTTATAGCAATGTGCACGTCTCAAGCGCTCTTGGCCAGGAACATGCCTGGCGAAAAGGCCATCATCCCAACCTGACTTTAGCAGATGCAGGAGTGAAGGATGGTGATGTGGTTGAGTTTACGGGTGACTTTGAGTCACTTTAGACTCCCTGAAATTGAAGAGTTTTGGCACGCGGTCCTACAAAGGATCCATCCGCAAATTCTGCGATGGCTTGATGCTACGCATTACTTTTAGGTTTGAAGTATGAAAGTCGTTTGATCCCCTTAAGCTGATATGAGCACCAGATGCTCGATTCTTGACAGCACTTGTCAACTAATTCCAGCGAGCTGCTTTTCCTCAAGGGAGCTTTTACGAACAAAAGTTGTACAGTGGAAAGATCCTGACAGCTGTCGGCAAGAGATTCGACAGAAGTCGGCTGCAGCCCGCTTGCCATTGATCTTACAGATTCCCTCGAAGACAGCATGGCATACTGCGCATGTGCTCTGAAAGAGGTCTTTCTCAAAGCGGTCCAGGGTCGCAGTTCGGATCACTAACGAAAGCCGCGAGGCATCGCTGACCCATATTCGTGCGCCCTAAATCGTTCATTGTCTCCTGCAGTGCCCCAGACCGTAACAGGGCATCCTTCCGCCGCAGATTGCTGGGATTCATTAGAGGCCCAGGCGGCTTAGTAAGTAGATAATAAATATCATTGTAATTAAGTATCAATTATAGCCCTACTTATACTTATAACCTAAACCCTAAACCCCAAACCCAACCCTACACCCTGGCCCTATAACCCCAATATAAGCCTACTCATAACCGACTTACGAAGTCCCCTGGGCCTCCCCGTAGCCCAGTGGCTGCCCCAGGCACCTTAAAGCGGCAGCTAAGCCAGCGTACTAGTACTAGTACTGGTACTAGTACTGGGACAAGTAGTGCAAGTAGTAGTAGTAGTAGTATTTTCATTCATTCCCTCGCGGCAAATGTCAACGATTCGCCTAGCGCAAGTCGGCACACCATATGGTGCGGCAGTAGTAGTAGTAGTAGTAGTAGTAGTAGTCGTAGTAGTAGTAGTAGTAGTAGCAGCAAGTAGTAGTAGTAGTAGTAGCAGTAGTAGTCGTAGTGGTGAAGCGCCCTCAGCCCGCACCTGAAGCCCTTCGCGCTTGAAGCCTTCGAAGCCTCAATCTCACCCAGAGGTTCTGCACTTCATTTCAGATTTCGTAAATCCTGTAAGTCAGCCCAACCCCAAATCAAAAACGAAACCGTAAAAGCAGCAACTGAGCGTTCTGCGTTCAGGTTTGGGGGTTGAAAGTTTGTTCAGGGTTTGGGGTTCAGGGTTTCGGGCTCATATGGGTTGAGGCTCGTAATAGGACCTGTACACCCCGAGAACCTCGACAAAGGTTCTATCGGATAGGCTTTAAGGTAGGTTCTATCGGGCTTCAAACCCTAAAACAAACCCTAACCCTGTACCCTGATCCACAAACCAAACCCTAAACCCTAAACCAAAACCACATATGGGTTCTATGTAGGTTCTGCAGAGGTTCGGGAAGACTTACCTGGCAAGCCCCGTGCCTCCCAAAGCCAAGTTCAAAATTGAAGCCCATGAAACGCGTACACCCTGAACCCTGAACTTCATGGGTTTAGGGAAGAATTGCGGATATTATTCCTTATGGATGTGCCGCTTGACGGCCCTGAAGTCTGCAGAAGATGAAGAAAATTGTTCCTTACATGGTTCCGGCTGCAGTTTCGGTAGGGTTTTGGGGTTCGTGGTTCAGGATTTAGGTTTCATTTCCCACACTGTGAGCTTGTGCTGCTACATTATTATGGATTTGTGCCGTAGGATAGACGGCTTTGCACAAGCGCCGGTTCTGCAGCTCCCACTTTAGCCCGGTGCACGTTCACCATAAAACTATCACGTTGGGTCATTTCGGGCATGTTACCCAGAGACTCCAAAACCCCTTAATTAAGGAATATACCTGTGAATTATAGTCGGATCCCTGGTATGGTTTCCTGAATATTCCTTGATTAAGGGGTTTTGGGGCTCTGGGTACGTGGGGTTTTCGGTGGCTGGGGTGGCACCTAAAATCGTGGCAGGGCCACAGAGTTCGGCCTATGGGCTCTTCCCTGCTGCCTCGCAAGTACCGTCGCGGGGTTCTGTCCAGGGCTTCGGGTTTTGGGGTTTGGGGTTCAGGGTTTAGGGTCAATGGGTTGGAGTCTTGGGCGCTATGGGGGAGGAAATGTAGAGGCCAGCATTATTCCTGATTGTTGCTCAACGTACTTCTACTCGAACGTACCTGTTCCACAAAGGCCTGTTCTAGTCATTTGAGGAGACAATAGAGACTTGAATCAGATTTCCAACAGGGTTTCGGGGCATATTCTTGTACAATTAAACGAGGGATGAATACTGTTGGCAACTATTCCGGCCGCGAAATGATAGAAGCTTCAATTAATAGCACTACTATTTTTGAGGTTTCCACATTGTAGCATCTATGGCTATACGGTCAGACCCACAAAACCCAAACCCCAAGCCCCTTTCGTAAGCACCCCGAAAAGCCTTGCACCCTAAGGCTCCAAGCTGCAAAACGCCTTCAGCCCTAAGCCGACAGTACCGAGACTATCCACGACCATGATACTTCCCTAAACAAGCTTTATGGGTCTTCCAGGGTTTAGAGTTTAGGGTTTAGGGTTTTTTGGGTCTGTAGCAAGTAGCTTAAGACTGTCGTTCTAGCAACCCGGAGGTCTGCGACATCAGCCACCGTGTGGGCTCCTGGCTGTACCGCTTGGCATTGGTCAACTAAGCTTAATGCCAAACCCTAAACCCTAAACCCGAAACTCGAAACCCCTAAACCCCAAAACCTAAACCTGAAACCCTAAACCCGAAAACACAAAGCTTCGCCCATCTTGCTCCCAAGGCGCTACGTGCTAGGGTTACAGCCTAGGTTGTAGGGTTGAGGGGCTTTTATGGTTTACATACGGGAAGTAATTGATAAAGGAGTATTGCTGCACATCACATAGCCATGACTCTTTCTTCACAACGTAGCACCTTGAAGCACTGAACCCCTAAATCCAAGGCCCTGACACAGCCCAAGCCATTTCTGTGTTGAGGGTTCCTCACTCTGTGTCACAGGGTGTCTAAACCCGTGCATGAATGGCTGAGAGGCGGCCGGTTGCGAACAGCGCGAAAAAGACAGCTCGTTGAGGTTGCCGTAAGAGTTCTGTAAGGGCTTCTTAGGGTTTAGGGTTCAGGGTTTCATGCCTGCTTTATGAGGTTCTATGCGAATTCTATACACGGTTCCACCTGGCGTGAATTTGGAGCTTCGGGTTTCAGGCGCGAGGTGAACCAGAGCCGCGAAGCGCCCACGGATCCATCAACTCAGCCCGTGTGTACGATTTCATGTGCAGGCCGGCAAGCCGGTGTTTCCCAGCGTTTCACGTTCTTTGCCAGGTCCTGTGAACCCTAAACCTCTAACCCCTGAACCCCAAACCCTAAACCCAAATCCTAAACCCTTAAGCACAACACCCTCAACCTAAACCCTTTATGCGGCTTCTGTGAGATCTTGTCTCGTTCCCGACCTCTGGGAGCCGTTTCGTTGCCAAGCTGTTTTCCTAGCCTGACAAATCTGTCGAATCCATGGTGTCAGCCGGAAAGGTCACTCAGAGCAAGGTTAGACCGATATAGGGTTTAGGGTTCAGGGTTTAGGGCCTGGGTTCAGAGCAATGTTAGGCGAACCAGTTTCTGAACTTTCTGGTTGATTTTTTAGGAGTGGAGAGGATTCTCGTCTCGTGCTGCAATTAAGGAGGAGGACAAAAGGTTAACCCTGAACCTAAAAACCTAATCCTAAACCCAATACCCTAAAGCCTATACCCAAAACCCAAGCCCTAAACCCTAAGAAGCAAGTTGCAGCAAGGTGACTTGCGTTTTCACAGTCTTCGCAGAGCTCGTGGCAGCCTTGCGCCAGGAATCACAGCTGGAAGCCACCACCAGGAGCTTCCCTGAGAAGTACTACGACTGTTACTTGCGCCGATGCAGAAGCTTGCAAGTGTAATACTATTCTTTAGTACTCCTTTATATAATGATGGCGTTATATACCCCCAAACCCCATTGTAATTGTTAAGGCCCCTACAGTAAGGCTGTAGGCACACCTGCTTGACAAGAAGGACTTTTTCCAGCAAGATATGTAATGAAGTGATTTCTCAGGATCCTGTATGCCATGCTTGTTAAGCTTCTTGCGACTGCCCAAACCCAAGCCGCAAGAAACCCTAAATGATTGTCTTGCAGTGGTTACTTCACCCTGAGAACTGCAGGCTGTCATCAAACCCTAAACCCTTAAACGCAAAGCCCCTGAACCGTTCAGACCCTATTAACTTGGTCCCAAACCCTAAGCCCCAAGCCCGAATGAACTGATAACCCTAAATCGTCCCTTGGCTTAGGTTACCTGAGATCCCCATCATAAGCAAAACAATAGCGAGTTATTGTGACAAGAATGCTCATGCTGGCAATACTAGGCCAAGTTTGTTGTCATACTAACTATAAGAAAAGTAATGTTTTCTTCATCTGGCCTGGCTTACCTTGCAGCCCGAAACCTAAACCCCGAAATCTTGGAATCCCGAATACCAAGTCCCTAAACCCTAAAAGTTCAATCCCCAACCCTACATTCTTCAAGCCGTATTTTCCCTAAGTCCTGAATCCCAAACTCAAACCCCTCAACCCCAAGTCCCAAGCCCGAAACCCTTAATTTTAGCACTTCTGCCGTGCTACCTACTAGTACTACTTACTATTACGACCACTATAAGAAGAATAAGACTAAGCATAGTGTCGATTAGAACCTCTTCGCCTCCGATCTGAGGCTAGTGTGCCCTAAACCCTAAACCCTAAACCCTTAACCGCCACCCCCACATCCCCCACCCTAACCCTTCACCATCCTAAACCCTCAATCCTAAACACTCAACCCTAAATCCCAAGCCCTAAACCTTAATGCCGTGCTGCCTCCTAGTACTGCGACTGACATTAATAGTCATAATCAGAGCAAGAAGAAAAATGCGAATGATAGCACGAATTATATTGATGACAACCTCCTGGCCTCAGAACTGAGGTCCCAAACCCTTAAACCCCTCAATCCCAGTGTTGCCTCAGATCCCAGGTTGTTGTGCCAAAGTTGCTTCAGTGGATGACTGTCCCGACCACTCGCACTACAGCCAGGACCAGAGTTCTCTGAAAGCTAATTGAGGGTTTAGGGTTTTAGGTTTAGGCTTTAGGGTTTTAGGTTTAGGTTTTTTTGGTTTAGGGTTTAGGGTTTTAGGGTTTGGGTTTGAGGGCTTCGGGCTTCGGGTTTCGGGTTTTCGGTTCTTTTTCGGTTCTTTTAGGCTTTTATAGGGCGTAATATTTGTTAAAGGCCCGTTTAGGAAATATTAGAAATATCGATCGATTCTTGACGGGATTTCTGTTAAAGGACGAGGGGGACCAGGGTGACTGGGATATAGCGCCCTTGCTGTGGGTTTGGGGTTTAGGGTGTTCCTTGACAAGGGCGTAAACCCTAAACGTTGAACTCTGAACCCCGACCAGGACGGCACGCGTTTGTGGCTGGACAGCTCCAACTGGTTCAATTGGTTCCATCTCAGAGACCTGAATGCAAATCAGCCGTGCTTTTTGGATATTATATGCGCCGTGATTCTCTCCTCTCTGTTTCTCTCTCCCTTGATCGCTCGGAGTACTTTTTTTTCTTTCCCTGTCCCCTCTCTCTGTGTCTCTGCGGGTCTTTTGCTCTCTCTGTCTCTCTCTCTCTCTCTCCCCGTACTTCGGTCCCTGTGCTGTCGAGCAACCAATTTGCTAGGCACTGTAACCTGATCAAGCTTGGGTAGGGAGGAGGTGAAAAAGTAAGCCGCGACATGAAGCAACAGAGGCACTGGAAGTACTGTAGTTGTCTGTGTGCTTGCTATCTTGCCTTCCAGTACACATCTGTTGGCAATCCCGTAGCACTTGAAACTGTCAGCAGTCTATCGACTTGTTTATCTCAGGAGAGGGGAAGGAGCCGAAAGGCTACTGTTGCAAGCTCGAGTTCAATAAAGAGTATGGCATGGAGTACGGGCAGTACCGCGGAGAGGACGGCTATGAATTGAAGCGTATCGACATGTGTGCCAAAGAGAAGCGTCCGGTGCCTTCGAACACACGCTGCCGCGTGCACATCGGCGATGGCCGTGCCCAGTCCTGCTTCTTCATCAGCAAGGCTCCTAGGTATTATTGGGGGGACCCTTCCTAACCTTACTTCTGGCTCTCTTAAAAGAGCCCTGAGGGTCTATATCCCCCAAGGGTCCCCCTAGTCCTAACACTCAAAGGCGACGAACAAGATCGACGAAGGCAGGCGCCGCCGCAGAGACAGCATGGATGTCAGAAAGACTAGCCCAAAAGGGTACCCAGGTCTCACAGTGGGCGCATTTTCCATTTTCAGTTACAAACAGGGGGCACTTTCTCTTTCCTAAGCCACTGGGGATCCTAGGTACATGGACGACATTGTTGGTGGGCGCGATGCCGAAGGAAAGGAAGTCTCTGCAGATGAGGTCAGAGCGTTTCTGAAGAAGCATGATGAGAAGGGCAATCTGCCTTATGGTCACCCGGCCAGTGTTTCGAAGACTGTTTCATTTTCTGGGTTCTTGTTAAGGGATTTAGTTCAAGCTACCATAATAAGGAAACCATGTTAATTATGTACTATAGATCCGTATTATGGTAACTTGAAGTAAATCCCTTAACAAGAACCCAGTTTTGCGGGAGATTCCATCTTCGATGTAGATTGCGGAGTCTTGGATTTCCGAGTAGAGCCCAAGGTTCTAACAGATATCCACGCAGGATGTCAGGTTGTAGGAAACTAAACCCCGACTACAACGATACTGTGCAAAACATGTATGCCCAAAACACAATGCCCCTACGAAACCCTACAACAGCAGGCATGAAGAACTGTATAGAGCCCGTATAGAACCGTTGAAAGGATATCTAAAGGAGTCGTATTCTACTTAGAGAGTCCCTTGCATTAGATAGATTCGAAGATGGAGCCAGGTTTGTCCTGCACGGCGCACGACATGGATGAACTCACTTCTGACGAGGGCCCATGTGTCACATATCGATGATCATATACGGGTTTTGGATCTGTGCAGCCAGTGTATATCCAGTTTTCTGTCAATGTTGATCCTCGACGATCAAGTGAGCCGCACGCCAGCGACCTTGACATGTGTTAGAGCACATCCAATAACATGGGAGCCGATATAATTACCAATACTATTTGGAGGGCTCCTTATGATAACTATGGTATAAACTACCCCCCCAAAACCTATTCTAAAATTTATGGCCCCCACAGTGCAGTAGAAGCCGCAAGAGCCCACGAGAGGCCTCAAGCTCGCCTTTAGCCCTTCCCTAAGGGTCCATGTACCCAAATAGTATATTAATATACTTTGGCCATAAAGTACCTATATAGGGACTACTTTAAGGCCAATGTATATACTATTTGGGTACAAGGACCCTTAGCCCTTGGCCGTTGAAAGAACAACGCATCCAACCCGAATGCAACCCGTTGACTCCCAACAACATGGGAGTTTCCGAAAATTAGGGGTACCTTATTTTGGGGTCCTATAGTAAGGACCCTACCATTTCGGGCACTATATTAGGGTCCCCTATTTTTGGAAAGCCCCACATGCATCCTCAACCGTGGACAAAATAGCAGCTTGATGTGAACGTGAAAAGGCTAAAGGAAAGTCGAAATGAAAGCCGCCAAGCATTGAACTCTGCAAAGTTTCTACCCTAATGCCTAGCTCCTAAATCCCTAAACCATAAACCCTAAGCCCTTAATGCTAAACCCTACTTCCCTAAATCCCTAAACACTCAGCCGCAAACCCTAAGTGAAGTGCAGCAAGATGCAGATCTGAGCTCCAGAATCTGTACCCTGGCCGCTCGGGCAATCGGACTCTGAGAGGTGCAAAAGCAAGGCTGCAGGTGGTTTAGGGTTCAGGGTTTAGGGCTCAGGGTGCATTGTGAAACCAACCCCCAAGCCCTAAACTAAACCCTAGACATCTCCAGACCCCCCGAAAGCCCTAAACCCTAAACCCTTTATAGAACCCTTATAGATCCCTTTAAGGAACCCCTACAGATCCTTTACGGGAGCCCTAAACCCTGAACCTGAACCGTAGACCCCAAAGCCCCCTGAAGCCTGAACTCCTTCCCTTGGCTTTGGGGCTCAGGTTTTGAAGTTTAGGGTTTAGGGTTTAGGGTCAGGGTTTAGGGTTTAGGGTTTAGGGTTTAGGGTCAGGGTTTAGGGTTTAGGGTTTATGGTTTAGGGTTGTCTGCCACACCCAGAGGCCTAAGAACCTACTATGGGTTCCTTTAAGGGTTTAGGGTTTAGGGTCCCTGTATGGGTTCTTAAGTACCTACATCAGTGGAAAGTTGGCTTGGGTAAGTTTCCCCCCATATAGGTACCTAGGAATCTGTGGGACGATCCCTGACCCCCTCAAGGGTTGTAAGGAAGTGTTCAATATCGAGGTCGCAAAGGTTCGTAAACATGTACCTCGTAGTCTCGCAGTCCTTGCATCTGTCATCATACTGATACTATACCGCCAAAGGCCATTCTGGTCATGAAGGCTTTCATATTGAAGGAGTTGAAACACGGAAATCGCAGGGCTGCTTCTGTGCTTGAGGTCTATAGGGTTTTGGGGTTGAAGGTGTTGGGGTTTGGGGTTTGGGTTCTGAAGGTTTTAGGATTCATGATGAAAGTGTGGGTCCCTCAACCCTAAGCCCCAAACCCTAAACACCGGGCGATTTAAAAGAACACCCTAAACCCCAAACCCTAAAACTTAAATCCTGGAGCCCTAAGCAGAGTCCTTAGGGTGGGGAGGTGTCGCTTCGTCTGAAAGTCTGACCTGAAGAGCTTGGGTGTGTACGGGCTTTAGGGTTTGAGGTTTAGGGGCTCAGGGTTTTGGGGGGTATGGATTCAAGCCTTTATGGGTTGGGATTTAGGGGTTACGGTTTTGTTTAGGGGTTTCGGGTTCAGGGGTTAAGGGTTCATGATAGGGTGCGTGGTGTGTGTAGGGCTCTTTTTGAACATTGGTGAATGTATGTATTGGATGCGATACTGGGCCCTCCTGTAACAAAAAGCGTCCTCATGTAGGTACAGCAATACGGTTCCTTCACCATTTCCCATAGTATTGCTATCTGTGCTCCCGATTTTATGATGCTAACTCTTGCTCTCGGAGCATGTAGTACTGTAATAGACTGTTTCTGCCCAAATGCATACAAACAGCTTTTGCCCTCATAGCAACCTCTATTCAACTCTATTCGTTGCCGCAGCTGTTGTCATGGCAAGATCTTCGCATGAGGATGGAAGCCCAAATTCCAAGCCGGTACCAACAACCTCGCAGGGCACCACATCTCAGACCCGGAATCCCACACAGGCCGGTTTCAGGTTCTTGGGTTTAGGGTTTAGGGTTAGGTCTTAGCTACCTATAACCCTCAACCCTGAACCCTAAACCTTTCAGGGTTTAGGCTAGTTTTAAAGCCTCAAGCTTTACACCCGTCAGGCCCAAACTTCAGACCAACTCATTACCGACCCGGAAGCCTCGTTCGGAGTATGCGGGGCAGCAGCCGAACTTACGTGTTGATCTAGTACCGTTCTTTGGCAGTCGCGCAGCACTATGAACCCTTGACTAGACACTGAATCTCCAGTCCCAAATCCTAAACTCTAAGCCCGCAAGAACATTGATGTGATATCCTTGCAGTCCCTTTTTAGGGGTACTAAAGCCTGCCTCTGCTGCGGAACATGAGCTCCTTCCGGCACGCCGCCGGGGTGCAGTTCGTTGAAAGGACTACGCTGCTGTACTCGTAGGATTTCTGAAACCCTGGGCTTCTGCAACCCATGTTGGCAGCTATGAGAAATGGTTTTCAAAACAGAAGAGGCTTTTGAAACACCCTCTTCTGTTTTTAAACACTCTCTTCGGATGAAATCTATGAGAATATACGGGCCCAAGGAACTGGAATAGGGTTTGGGGGATATCTTGTCTACTCAGGAATAGAATTGGTATTAGACATAAATCATGTATGGTTATAGGTTGTAATAGGCTGTTTGTATGGGTTGTAGTAGGGTTTTGGAGGGTTTTATCCGAATGACTGAACCCTGCAGGATCAATTCTGAGTTTGTGTGACAATCGGCCCCTTATTAGCCCGCTGGTGTTTAAGTAGGGCTCAGGATTTGAGGATTTGGTACTTCTAAGCTCCACAACCTTTTGGGCAGGACTTTGCTGAGACATGCTCGCACCTTCCCTTGTGGCCCGGCGGCTTTGATAGTTGAGGGTTAGGGTTTAGGGAATCCATGTGAAACCGCGATAAGCCCGTATACGCCCCCATAAATTCGTACAACCTATAAAACCTCGAAGCCCACGTAAACTTCCTTATTAAGCGCGAAAGAGGGTTTCGGATTGAGAACAACATGGTTTAGGTTTCAAGGTTTGGGGCTCAGAATGTAAGGTCTGGGGTTCAGAATACTTTACAGATTTTACATGGCAAAAATGGAAAGAGTACGCGTCTGATGGTCGTTGCATGTTCATATTATGACACACACACACCGCAACCCTATGTGATTTGGTTTCGGAGTCGAGGCGCTCAGGCAACGAGCCTTTGGGAGGACTTTCGGGCTTGCAGGGCGAAAGGTTCAAGTTTAGGGGGTTGGGCCGGGATCTCATCTCTAAACTCTAACCGGAACTTGCAATTTCATCATAAACCCTACCCAGACCCATCTTTTTGTGGGTCCTTGTGATTTCCTTCGATAGGTCCTTCATGTAGGCATTGTAGGGTCCAGGCAAACCCTTACATATCATCCTAGAGTGAAGAAGCTCCAAGACGAAGTCCAGCAGGAGCAGCAAACTGTGGCAGTGCGGGAAAGAGGGCCAGCGAGCCCTAGACCCTCTAAACCCTTAACCCCTAAACGTCTAAACCTCTAAACCCTAAACCCCGAAACCCTCAAACCCTAAACCCGAAACCCTAAACCCCCAAACCCTAAGCCGTATCTAAGCCCCAGAACCTCACCATGAGGGCTTTGTATGCTGTTTACGGTGCACTTAGCCTTGCGCATGGACCCAACTCAGAAGCTAGACGACCGTATACAGCTTTCAGAAGCACCCTTAAATAGCCTTAATCCTTAACTCCATGGGTTTAGGCTTTAGGGGTTTCAGAAGCACCCTTAACGCTTTTGGGTAACCTTGCATTTGCAGTAGCTCTTGTCCCTAAACCCTATAATCCCTAAGCCCTGAAAACCCTAAATCGCAATCCTGCGTTCTCAAATAATAATCCCTCATCCCTAAACCCTGAACCCTGCACCCCTTAAGCCCTAAACCCTGAACCGAAAAGGACCCCAAAACTCTGAAGCGCAAAAGCCCCAAATCCCAAAAGTCCTAAACCTCTCAGCCCCTAAACGCCCTAAGCGGGGCATAAGGATGAGGAGAAGTGGGAGCAGATCTCCAATGCTCTGCCCGTTGTCCTTGCCTCAGAACAGTAAAGCCGATTAGGGCTCAGGGATTAGGGCCTACAGTCTCGTGTTCGGGGCGGATCACGGGTCCTTCGGGTCCAAGCATGAAGGATCCTTCTGAATACCTTCCCTAAGTTCCTATATCGTAGCACACTACATTGTAACATTCCCAAAGACCTTATCAAAAGTTCTTACGGTCCCAAATACCCAGCCACCCTCGACTTTGCCAGCTATGCGAGGGCTTGAGCCCGAACCGGAGGGCAAAAGTCTACTCGGCGAGTCCCTTGATCTTGGAAGCCCAAAGCCCAAAGCGCCTGAGTGCTAAAGACACAGCCCGAAGCCGTAAAGCCTTAAACCCACAAACCCTAAAGTCTAAACCCAAGACTCTTCCCTAAACCCTAAACCCTAAACCCTAAACCGTCTTGCCCTTGAAAAGCCGCTCCACAAACCCAAAGCAGTCCTGAACCCTCGACCCGAGGAAGAGTCATGGGAAAGCCATGAACACCATAAAATCCTTCAGTAGTTCAGGTGCATTGTTCCTTTGACCCTATTTAAAGACACACACACACACACTCAAAAACCGAACCATTAGCAGATTCTTAGAAAACCTCTAAAGACCACAAGACACCGTATAGAACCCAAACTATTGCCAAAGCAGCTCAAGTGCCGAGCGCCCGAGACCCCATAACAGCCCTCATAGCAATCCCTTATACGAACCCTTAGCTAGTAACCCTTAAAGGAACCCTTAAAGGAACCCTGAAAGGAATCCTGATAAGGAACCCTTACAATAACCCTAAGGGAACCCATTACACTGACCCTGAAAGGAGTTAAAAGGAACCCTTATAATAACGTTAAAAGGAACCCTTCAGGTGCTGAAGCAGTGCCCGCGACCGCCGGACCTGCCGGACGCGGAGGGCAAGCTCCTTCCACCCTCGAGGCAGCGGGACCTTGGGTTGAGGGTTTAGGGTTTAGGGGTTTAGGGTCTAGGGGTTTAGGGAATTCTTTTTAGGGTGTTGAGGGCCTTCGTGCTCTTTTTCGACAAGCAACAGTTTTCCTGCAACTAGGCATTCCTTCATAGGGCTACTAAGAGGGTTACTATAAGAGGGGTTCGTTCCGTGCTCCCGTCTCCTAGTGGCCGGGGTGGTCTCCCCCCCATAGTGTGGCACACACTATGGGGTTCTTACGCTCGTTGTGAAAGGAGAACTGGTTGTCATTTTGGCCGTGGTCCGGAATCCGCACTTGCTTGGGGAACGCATTCTAGCCACGCTCCCGTCCCCTGGTGGTGTCCTGGTGGTCTCTTCGTGGTTGTCCTTATGGTACAGTAGTTGGTCTCCTGGTCGTCGTGGTCGTAGTGGTCCGAGTGGTATCCTCATGGTCGTCGTGACGCTCGTACTCTATTTGGGGATCTACGCTGGCAAATCTTAGAGGTTCCAGAAAGGAAGTATAAGGTGTCTATAGCGTTTCGTGGGAGCTCTACAGCGCTCTCGGTCTTAGTGCACTTCTTTAACGGTCCCACAACGGAGCCATAATATAAGGCCAATCGTGAGAATTTAGACTAGATCGTATAGTAGTATAGTATATTCAACCACACAAATTTATTATTATGTATTTTTAAATAGTATAGAAGTCTGGTATATGCAAATTATAGAGGTGCCCGGATACATTTCGCTTATCCTTAAACGAGCATTCAGCTTGAGGGCCGCCTTTTCGAGGAGTTCAGTTTCAGGGTTTGGAGGTTTAGGGTTTAGAGTCGGGTGTTCAGAGTTTGGACATTTTTAACGCCTGGAGGTTTTCAGCCGCTGCAGGGGCTGACGGGACTCTTAAGACAATAATATAGAACGAGCCAGTTGTCGATCCCTAGCTTGTTGTAGAACCCCAAAGCATCAACTATAGAACAAGTGTAACCTGCTTATAGCAGCTTCACGACCCTTTATATGGGACTTTATATGACCCTAGCCCCTAAACCGTAAACCGACTCTGAAAGCCTCGGTTTTAGGGTTATAGGGGTGTAAATGAACCCAAAGAAAGCCCAGGATTCAGTTTGGGTTCGGCTCTGTAGTGTTCGATAGCATGGAGTTTTGAGTCTGAAGCCCCAATGTTTTCTGTGAACCCCGACACCTTGTTGATGTAAAGGAGCTGCAAAAGCAGTTGACGAAAGACGTGAAACGACAGAACAACAAAGGGCGCGCAAGGCATTGGCTTCGCCCTGTCGCTTCGTTAGTTCACATACGCCGCCCCCTAGGCGAAGGGCATCGCAAATTGCCGCTCGACGACGACGAGCTTGTGGCTCTTAGTACTTAGTAGCGACATGAAGTGGAGCATAACAACGTGCTTGAGATACATGTGTCTGCGCAGAATGCAAATGTAGATCAGAAGGAGCTTCGCGGCTTCGACATTTTCGGACGTTCTCCTGCTTGAAACGGAAAGTTCTTGTTTTGTTCTGCCACGGGCTTCTGTAAAGGATGCAAGCAACTAGCTGCCGCTTGTCGAAGGAGCTGAAGTCTCCGGTTTGGGCCAACTTCGGCATCCAGCGCAATAAGCCTGCCCTGTTGCGCAGCTGTCGCGACAACAGCGACCATCCGAATGCCCGCACAGCCATTGCAGGCGAGAGACAGGTAGCGTTTACCTCTCAGACGGCCGCTCACCGGCAGCGTCTCTGCAATGTGGCTTCTCGGGGCAGTTGCCGGACAAGCAAGCAGCGCTTATTCCCGCCTTCAGTTCTTATTGAGCAGTTTGGAGCGCCAAGTGCCGGTGCCACCGGGCAAGTACAATGTGGTGTATGAACATGCTCTCCACAGCTACTACGATGTCGATCCACAAGATGGGCGGGCTGAGAGCAGCTGTGACTATGCACAGGCTTGGCCTCACGGCCTCATAGTTATCCGATCCGGTCGTGCACAGGCCTTTCCAATTTCGGGGCATATTCAGGATGGGAGACGGGCGCACAGTGCTCGTCAAAGGGATGCTCGTCATCGATCCCGAGCTGGACTCGCAAATCAAGATGCCTGAAAGTTGCGTCAGTCTGGAGTTATGAGATGTTATGAGACCATAATGCCACAGTCTATGCACGGTTCGGAGCTCACCCACGCAACTCGGACAATGGCAGCTCCGAAGCTTGCTCTTTCGGTGATGACCATGCTGAAAGCAGGGACGCCGGAGCTTCTGAGCCCTAAACCCTAAACCCTAAACCCTCAAGAAAGAAATAAATAGAAATCGCTTGTCGTTGCTGGCGTTGAGCAGGTTCCGGTCACAAAACCTATCTTCCTTTTCGGTTTCCAATCGCAACACTCCACCAACGATCAGAAAACTCCTGCCCCGCCCCGGACCCCCCACCGCCCAGCCCAGCCCAGCCCAGTCCAGCCCCAGCCGACCCCCGTAAACCGAACCCAGCCAAATTCAACAAAAGTCAAGCGCCAAAATCAGGTTTCAGTCAGAAAGCCTGGTCAAAACTTTCGGTCAAAGCGTTTCGGTCAAAACGTTTCGGTCAAAACGTTTTTGGCACCCAAACCCTTAACAATTTCTATAAACCCAATCCCTAATCCTAACCCCAAACCCTGAACCCTAAGCCTCCCCCAAACCGCCAGCCTCTGGGAGCTCGGGAGCCCTACACCCCTTCTTGAACCCTTTGAACCCTTGAACCATCTTTGGGTTTAGGGTTTAGGGTTTAATCTGAACCCTAAACCCCAAGCTTTAAACTCCAAACAACCCCAAGCTTTAAGCTCCAAAACCAAGAGCCCTAAACCCTAAACCCTGAGCTCTAAACTCCAAAACCAAGAACCCTAAAACCTAAACCAAGCCGGGCCATACCCTTGAGTGTGGGATGCCTTGAGGCAGCAGCAGCTTGCCGATGAGGCTGTTCTTAAGGATGCTCGCAGGGACCGGCCGAGCTCTGCTGTTTTTTGCGGGTTTAGGGTTCAGGGATGGTCGGGGATTTTTAGGGTTTGGGGATGTTTAGGGTTTAGGGATGTTTGTGGTTTAGGTTTAAAGGGATTTGTGGGAGTTTGGGTTTTTGGGGGTTCTGGGGGCTCTTGATTTAAGCGCTGCAGCTTGAAGTTTGGGAATTTCGGGTAGGTGGTTTCTGGGCTTCAGGTTCAATGGGTTAGGTTAGGATTGGGTTGTTCTGGGGTTTTGGGGTTTGGACGTTTTGCCTTCAATATGATTTATATACGGGTTTCTGATTCTTCTAAGGTTTAAGTTTGAAGGTGCCTGACTTTAAGTGAAACTGCTGTCATGCCCCCACCGGGTGTAAGGCATAACGTGACATCTCCGGTGGCGTCAGGATAAAGGGCTTTGCCAAAGTTTCTTTAATGATGAAGAATTTGTCAATTGCAAATATTTTTTTCTCAGCCATCCTTCTTATGTTACATTGTAACTTACACTACACCAACCCTAAACCCTAAACCCCAAAAAACCCATTCTTCTTGCTAAGCTCACGGCTTCAGTGTTGGTGTTGGGGGTTGGCTCACTGTGCTTTCGGGTCAGAGAAGGGACTCCGAAGCTCGGCACCCATAAACTGGGCTCTTATGAAGGAACTTCGTTTAAAATATGATACTGGGGGTCTATAGTAAATAGTCCCCTAATCCCAAAACCCTAAGCCGGGTTTTTATTATGATAAGTTAAGTTAATTTCCTTCACACGAACTCCGTGAAGCGTAAGCTCAAGGTCGGTTTGAGACACCAGGCCTAGGATGGAATCCCTGAATCTCATTTGGGGTTCACGGTTTAGGGTTTAGCGTCAAGCGACCCTAAACCCAAGAACTTAAACCTTGAGGACAAACTCCTACAGCCTGGACCCTGTTGAATTGTTGAATGTCTGTGGCCTTTGTGTCCTTATAAAGTTCTTCTGCATCTGCTTTGCGAACCTTTACACAACTTCATCACACACCCTAAATTTACGTAAAGAAGCCCACACGTGGCATCGAGGCTGCAACCTCAACCCTAAATCTAAACCCTAAGCCCTAAGCCCACACATGGCATCGAGGCTGTAAGGTGGCGACTTTGAGTTTGTCATCGTGTAGAGGGCCTTAAGAGGGCCTTCAGATTATGGATGACTTCAGGAGTTAGGGTTTCGAGGTTTGGGTTTAGGGTTTAGGGGTTTGGGTTTAGAGTTTAGGACTCAGGGTTTAGAGCGTTCAGGGTTTTGGGGTTCAGAGGCCCAAACCTTGCGGCCAGCGGCCCCACAGAAGCGCTTCGAGAACTCTGCCGGAGTTCCAGAAAAGGAAGTAATTACCCTTCTACAGGTTTGAAAATAATGGGATCTTGAAACATATATTCCAGAAAAGGAAGTACCCTTCTACAGGTCTTAAAGCAACAATAAGATCTTGAAAATGTGCAGCCCTAGGTACTGTAAGGGACACCTAATCACCTGAAGCTGCCAGACGCAGGATAGAAAGCAGATGGAGAAGAGAGACAACTTGACGAAGATACTCTTCCATGGCAATGTCGAGGGCGAGGCATCCCAAAACCCAAACCCTGAGCCCGGAAACCCTAAACTCTACCCTCAGCCCTATACCCTATACTTTCAATGAAACCCTAAAACCCTAGAACCCAAACCCTAAGCCCTAAACCCACTGGCCGAAGACATAAAGCTCCAAGGCTTTTGGAACTTCGGATTTTTGGTTGAGGGTTCAGGGGGCGAAAGGAAGGTTACAAGTATACGGTTGATGGACAAAATCCTGCATGACCCTAAGGACCCTAAACTATGGGAATTATGGTATATTCCTTATAATGGGTAATGCAGGATTTTGTCCATCAACCGTAGTATTTGGGGTATACACCATGATGTACTTACAGTTACCTTGCTTTTACCCATAGGCACTTTTAGCCCCTGCTTAGGCTGTCTACTGATAAGTCCTAAACCCTCAACCCTTAAGCCTTATGAACTTAGCAACCCCCGCCGGAGGCCCCAAAACGCTAGAAGCCCTGAACCCTGGACCATCATCTGGAAGGTTCTGGCATCTTCTTGTTCGATTCAAAAATGGGGCGTTTCGGGAAGAAAGGGGTCCTACAAAAAAGGCACCAGAGCAGCAAACCAAGGGGGTCCATGGACCTATTCATTTGAAGTTAGGCCCCCAGACCCATAAGAAGGTTTACGGTTTGTTTAGGATTTAGAGTCCATATAACTATTCGTTTGAAGTTGGCCAGGATATTCCGCAATGGTAGTATATCTGGAGCCTCTGGGATAGGCTCCTGAATCGATCTTCCTCCCCAAAACAAGTCCAAGCCTTCTCGCCAAGCTCCTAGAGAGCCAAAGCAAACCTTCATGCAGACCATCCATCAAAAGACGACTCCTTAATAATGGGGATGATAAACAGGATCCTGATGTAACTCTAAGCCCTAGACCGTCTACGCTATGCGTCAAAGCTTTGAGTCACTGATGCGTTGAGGCCCACACGCTTTCCCGGCATCGCCCGAAACCCTAAACCCTAAACCCTAAAACCGGATGAGGCCTAAGCCCTAAGCCTTGAAGCCCGCGAAAGCCCTAGACCCTAAACCCTACAACCCACCCAAACCCTCAACTCTAAAACCCCAAACCCGACATCCTGAAACAAACCCCAGCCCCCCCCCCCCCTAATTTCAAACTACTCTGCCAACCGCAGGCATATCGCCTCTCCATGTCGGGGCCCTCTCTGTTTCTGTTGTTAGTTTTGGGCCTTAGAAGAAGGGTTTAGGGTTTAGGTTCCTTTAAGGGGTCGATAATAAGGGTTTGGGCCTTACAGCTTCGGGTTTTGTGGTTCAAGGTTTAGGGAGCTTCGGGTTGCTTTTTTTAGGTTTGGGGGTTTGTGGTTCAGGGTTGTGGGGTTTAGGGTTTAGGGTTTAGGGGTCTATGGTTCAGGGTTGTAGGGTTTAGGGTTCAGGTGGTTTAGGGTTTCCGGTTCTGGGACTTGCTGCGAGGCTTTATACAGAGGTCTAAACACGTAGTATCAGTTACTTGTTCATAACCCTATATTCTTCTCCAGCCATTGCGCTAGACCCTAAACTCCTAAACCCGAAATAACAAACCAAGGGTGGTGGAAAACTGCCAGCAGCGCCTGTTCAAATGCCAGAAGGACCGGCCCGCCGCAATCGGGTTCTTGTTCAGGGCTCTGAAATCGTAAGGGTTCTAGAAAGGTACTCTCAGGGGGATGTAAAACTCCATACGGCTGATGGACAAAATCCTGCATGACCCATAATAAGGAATATACCATAATTCCCATAGTTTAGGGTCCTTAGGGTCATGCAGGATTTTGTCCATCAACCGAAGGTACTCTAAGGGGGATGTAAAACTCCATACCAGGAACATCGGGTCAAGGTTTGAGGGTTCTATGATCTGGGGTTTCGGGCTCTAGGGCTTTGGAGTTTGGGATTTTAAAAGGGGGTGTGCCTTCTTCAGGGGCTTTGGTTGCCCCTTTATTACCCTCTTAAATGTAGTATTAAATATTCAAACTAAGGCCGCTCTGGTATGCTTCGGGGTTCGTAGTCACCGATGCCGTGGTTAAGGGATGCAAGGTTTTTGCAGACCCTTGGGGTTCGCGGCTCAGGGTTTAGGGTTTAAGGGCCCCGGGGAGTCGAGGGTTCAGGGTTTCAGGACCTGGGAATTTAGGGTTTAGGGTTTCGGGTTCTCGAATCAAGGGGTTGAGGGTTCAGGGTTTAGAGACCTGGCATGTAGTAAATGCAGCTACAGTAGCGAGTTTCTGACGACTTCTAGGAAATGTATGACTGTTTGCCAGGGTTTTATGGGTTTCGGGATCTTCTTTGCGGAGTCTCTTGGTCTTATTTCATAGCGTTTTGAGTCGTTGAGATGTCGGCAGCAAAAGAAGTGCCTAGGATCCTCATCCCCCAGACCCTCAAATCCTGATATGGGAGTTTCCGAAAATTAGGGGTACCTTATCTGGGGGTCCTTAAAATAAGGATCCTACTATTTAGGGTGCTATAGTAGGGTCCCCCTATTTTCGGAAACTCCCATATGGAAGCCCGGCGAATCAGCTGTACTATTCCCTTCCATTATGGTTCCTTCTTGGATTCTGCCACAATGGCATCCTTTTTCAATTCTTACGGGCCCTGTATTAGAGGTCGCCCGAACTTTTAGGCCCCACCTGGTTTAGGGTTTAGGGAACTGCTTGTGCGGGTTTGGGGTCTTGGGAACTGCTTTGGCCGTTTAGGGCACTCTGCTTAGGAACTTAGAGGCTCGACGTCTGCATCTTTAGCAGTGGTTGCCTAGGGCTAAGCCTCAAAGCCTAGTTACAGATGTAGTCTTTCCTCGTGGGCTTTGTCTATGTGGCGTACACCCCCTTTGGAGTGGGCTTGAGACCCGGCAGGAGAAAAGGCCACACAACTTCAAGCGCTAAGCCCTAAACCTTAAACCCTGAACCCTAAACGCTAAGCTGTATTGAAGCCTTACAAGATCTCCAGGAGGCCATTGGAATCCCGAAGATCAGCTCTCATTCGTAGACGTCCTGACAATCGTATCTCTTTAGGGGTTAGGGGTTTAGGGTTTAGGGTTTGCTTAGTAAGTCGGTGATAAGTAGGGTTATACTTGGGGTAACTCCATTTAGGGCACAGTACTTACCACTCTACTTATAACTGACTAACTAAGTGCCGTGGGCCTCCTAGTATCTCCAGCTCTAGAAAGCTTTGAGCCGCAGGACTACTTCGATGTCAACCCTACGTTTAAGTTCGCCGCGAACTCAGTCTTTCTGCGGGGTCTTTTGCGAAGTTGCAGAAAGCGTCTACGGGTTTTGGGGTTCGTTTTCCTGCTTTTCTACTTCTTGTGTGCGTTCTTGCTCTTGCTGTCGGTGTTCCCGGCAGCATGGTGGTGACGACAATGACAATGACGATAGCTGTGATGGTAATGATGATGTGCCGGGTATTTCGGGTTATCAGCTAGCAGCCTGGATGAAGATTATGGTGTTGATGATCATGGTAAGGATGATTGTAATACCAAGTAATATGTAAAAGTAACAATCACAATGATCATCATCGTACAAGACACTTAGCAATACTAATGATGAGGATATACCCCAAAGCCCCATTCTGATTCTTGAGACCCGACTCCGGCATTCTTCTTGGGCTCCTTTAAACGTCCCGGGTGGTGGTTTAGGGTCAAGGGTTAAGGGTTACGGGTTAAGAGTTGAGGGTTAAGGGTTTAGGGTTAAGGGTTAAGGGTTAAGAGTTGAGGGTTAAGCCTTAAACCCTAAACCCTAAACCGCGTTTAGTGTTTAGGGTGGAGCGCAGCCTTCCCACCATGAAAGCCTGGGATGCCAAGTTAGTAAGAGATAGTATAGGGGTTACTTTATGGGTTCCTTGAAAGGGTGGCTATAAGAGTCACTACGAGGGTAACTGTAAGGGTTTGGTATACGGGCCTTGATAGCTTAGAAGTGGGTTTTTGGTTAAGGGTTAAGGGTTATGGATGAGAAATTGAAATTACGGAACCCTGAGTAGCCACGACGACTGCAAACGGGGAATCCTGCAACTATGCACCAGACGTGGCGTTCCAATATCCTTACGCCGTTTCGATCGCGTGAAAGATCGGCAACATGAGCGGTTGCAGGCGGACCGGGTGAAATGCGCAGACGAGATTTGATGAGATCCTGGCAATGTGCAGCTCCTCGCAGCTCCTTGACTAGATACTGACTCTGACTCTGGGCGAAGGGGGCGGCCTGGCGGCCTTGCCAGGCAAAGCCAATATCCCCCCTCGAGCCTCGAGTCTGTGGAGTCCACTGCCTTGGCGCTTCTGTCGGCGCTGATACAGAGGGCCCCCACCGGAGCCAGGAAGCAGAAAGAAGAGCCCCTTGCGGCGATGTCTAAGCCTTTCCTTGTCATAGTTTAGGGGTCGGAAGAACCAGCAATATCTAGTCATACTGTTCCTAAAGGCTTCCCCATCATCAATACAGCAGAATGTGAAGGTCCTTGTATTGCACGTTTGTAGCAGCCTGTATAGAGCCCGTGAAAGGAACCCTTATCTAATCACGCAGGCCCTGCTAGTACATGTCAGAGCCAGGACTCAGGGCGTGATTTCAGGGTTAGAGTAGAGTTCACGATTTGGAGTTTACAGGGTTTAGGAACTCAACACGTTCAACGCTAAATCGCAGTTTAGTTGCTAGGGTTGCACAGCTCCGTAAGTTTTTCATATGCAGAGGTCTGCATAATAAGTAATACCCCATTCCGGACCCTAAATATGAATATAGTGAACACTTGTTGGGAAACCTTACGGAACCCTATTCTGATTATTCTCGAAACCCTAAACTTCAAACCTCATTCTGATTCGGGGCCGAGGCATCCCTTTATCCCTCTATGCGGTATCTTCGCTTTTCGGATCAGCGGACCTTCGCAAACAGTGGAGTGCAAGGTTTACGGTTTAGAGTTTAGGGTTTCACTTGGTGAGTAAACCGAGGGCGGCAGGGCTTAGGGCCGCTAGGCTACCTCCTTCCTCCTCTGATGCTCAAGGTTCGGTCTAGTGAGTCTAGTGTGTGTGTGTGTGTGGCCAGGTGATCCATGAGTGGTGCCTTATCCCAGGGCTTTAGAGAGGCCCCGAAGCCTCAAACGCAACATCCTAAAGCGCCACCCTTCAAATCCCAAGCCACAGAAGTCCCTAAATTTCTCGTTCGGCTCCCAAAGCACCCCCCTCGACGCTAAGCCGGCCCCAATACAAGCCCTCACCCAAATCTGTTCAACCCTGACGCAGATCATGCAGCATGCCCGGCAGCTTTTTCCACAGGCCAGGGCTCTCAGCCGACGCGAGTTTGGGGTTCTTTATGAGAGTCTGTGGTTTCGGCTTCAGGGTTTAGGGTCTAGAGTTTGGAGTTCAGGTTTGGGATTCAGGGTTTCAAGTTTGGATTTCAAGGATGTTGAGGGCTTAGAGTTTAAGGTTTTAGGCTTTAGGGTTTCTGTTGACCCTAAACCCTAAACCCTAACTTTAGGGGCGGTTGCGGAATAGGCATGAGGCCAGGGGGTTCGGAGTTTTGAGTTCGGGGTGTCAGGCTCAGGAGTGTACCCAGAGACTCCAATATCCCCTACTTAAGGAATATTGCTTAAATCATACGGTTGATGGACAAAATCCTGCATGACCCTAAGGACCCTAAACTATGGGAATTATGGTATATTCCTTATAATGGGTCATGCAGGATTTTGTCCATCAACCGTAGTTAGGGATGCTAATATAATTTAGGAATATTCTTCAAGTAAGGAATGCTGGAGTCTCTGGGTACAGCAGGCCCTTGATGACTGCCCCCGGTTTCTCAAAGGAATCTAACACCCTAAGCTTAAACCCTAAACCCTACACACTAAATCCCCACTGTGCTCAAGGAGGGGTTCTATCCGAGGTCCTAGGCCCTAAATCCCAAACCGTAGCCACTGTGCCTGTACCTTAGGCTCCCCTACATTCAGAAGCTCCCAAACTGGCTCGCGTTGGTAACTAAAGCCCAAAACCATACACCCTCTTAATCTCACTTAACTGTGAACTTAGAGGTTTAGGCTCTACGGACGATGTGACCGCGTGGTCTCGGGTCTCGGCACCGCCTTATCTCGAGTTCATAGAGCTGAAGAGTCCCCCAGTGCAGTTCACGCACCAGAGGGCTTAGCAAGCGGTCAGTGGGCTTCGGGTTTTGATACTCGTAGACTTGTAGATACCGGACAGAACTCTACTGGCAACCCTACATCCCCAACAGTGCAATTTCGGGTATTAGTGCTTGTAGCTACCTGACTGATAACTCCACACCCTAAACCCTAAACCGTATCCTTGGACCTTCGGGTCAGAGTGATTAGTATGAGGGAGACCCCTTAAAGGGGACCCTTCTTAACCTTACTTATGGCTCTCTTAAAAGGGACCTTATTGAGAGGGTCTATATCGCCAAGGGTCCCCCTGATCCTAACTTCTACAATAGACTACAGTAATAGAGCAAGTCCGTGGGTAACTGCGCACTGCTTCTCGCTCTCTTTCAAGAAATGCAGGGGCCTGACGAGTTACGAATACTATCCCTCGGTGTTCCTGATTATCAGCAAGACAATATGCGATATACCCCAAAACCCTATTCCGATTATGTCGGTACCTATACCAAGGCGCTATGATAACCCTTGTCGACATCCTCCACAGGAACCCTGTAAACGGCCTATTCCTCACAAGGCGCTTCTGTGAGACCCTAAACCCAAAGCCAACGCAAGAGCGCGTCCCTGACTCAGGCGCACGTCGCCCATTGGGGAGCCGCTAGGGACTTAGTCTTGCTTCAGCAGACGACTTGATATAAGGGTCGGAAGACTCAGAAATGTTATCCTCATATAGTCCTCATCTAAGACAAGTTTAGTCTAAGCTACACCCAAAACCCTATAAGTGTACTTTCAAGTGCACCATAAGGCCTATAACACTCCTACTCCTGCAGACGAGTCAGGGAGTTTTGGGTTTCGGGGAGTCGGTCCTAGTTCGGAGTTATAGAGGGGTTTAGAGTCGGCATTATCAGAGCTTAGAGCTTACCTTAAGCGACCATAACCCACTTTGTGGTAGGTTCCTATTACACAACCCTAATATGGAACTCAAGGGGGCCCTTGGAAAAAGCATAGGTTTGGGGGGGTTAGGGTAGGGTGAAGGATAAGGCCGAGGAGGTTTCAAATGCTGGGGTTTAGGTTTTAAGGGCTTCGGATTTCGCGCCCCGGAACCACCGAGCCGAAGTCTGTGAAGAACAAAGCAGAGGAGGGCTATTTATTATAGGGCCCAGGGCCTGAGCAGTTGGTAATGCTATCTCGCTGAAGGGTCTCCGTTATAATTATGCTGCAATATACCCCCCAAGGCCCTCTGAGTAAGGCTGCGTGCCGAGCCTTGAGTGCAGAGGCAGTTCTGCATGGAGTAAGGTGTATGTCAGGGCTTCAGTGAGTGTACAGCTCCTTGGGAATGCTGGCGAGTGTACATGCTTGGCTTCTATCGTGCGGGTAGTAGAAATACAAGTCCCACATCCGATACGCATCGGATCTTGTTTTGGGGCTTATGAGGTTTAATCAGGGCTTCGGGTTCAGGGTTTAGGGTTTAGGGGTTTAGGGGTTTAGGGGTTTAGGGTTTAGGGGTTTAGGGTTTAGGGTTTAGGGTTTGGTGTAAACTCACTGTAACAAGGCGCCAGGGGAACCTGACGCCGAGAGCGAACCCGGAACTGAACCGAGTGGAGCAAAGGACACGAAGCTTTGGGAGCAGGAGACGAACCTAATTGCCTGAGCCTCAGCAGATCGGGCTTAGAATGCTTCGATAAAAGGCTGTCGGGACCTTAAAGAGGTCTAATGGCTCTACAAAGGTTATAGGGACCTTAAAGTGGTAAAGGGGTCTATAAGGGTGCTATACAGGTCATAGGGAGCCAAAAAGGGGTCTATGAGGGTTGTTCTATAAAGAGACGGAAGCTACTTGCTCGAGTCTCAGTCGGGGGGGTCTGCGGTTCCTCGATGAAGGGTCCTAGCGATTCATGTCGTGGCCTGAATACGGTTTAGGGTTTAGGGTTCTCGAACATGATTGTATCATCCCCCGGCCTGATTATAAAGCCTACTTGGAGGGGCAGGGGACTTAGTAAGTAGCTTCTAAGTAGAGTTATAAGTACCCTAAATGGAGTTACCGCAATTATAACCCTACTTATAAACGACTTACTAAGTCCCCTGCCCCTCCAAGTAAGCTTAACCAGCTTTCCAGATCCCTGAGCTGGCCTCCCGGGCCGAAAGTTGAAAGGTTTAAGGGCTGCATTGTCTAGGAGTTTACTTTTTTTTTGGAGGCCCGGAAGACTTTGTAAGCCGGTTAGAAGTGGGGCTATAGTTGGGGTAACTCCATTTCGGGTACGGATAACTCTGCTTATAACCCACTTACTAAGTCCCGTGGGCCTCTAAGTACTATAAATAGAACCCTTAAAAATTATTATAGAATCCTTATAGAAACCTTTTAAAGGAACCCTTTAAAGGAACCCTTAAGTCCTAAGTAGGATTACTACAAACCCATCAAGTCCTGAACTCCACATCGTGAGCCCGGAATCCAGCGTTCCTCCCCCCCCTTCGCAGAGACGTACGCCCATCCGTCAACTGCCGTTCAAACAGGGGCGTTGGAAGTTGTGGAAATTGGACTAGGGGCTTTTAGGTATGTTGATGTATACATACATACATACATACATATGCAAAGGAACCCCAACCTTAAATCTCAAACTTACGGGAACCTGAGAAGGAACCCCAAAAGGACGCGCGAAAAGGAACCCTGAAAGGAAATTCAAAAGGAACGCTAGACTTACCTTTGGTTAGTAGGGAATGGAGGAATGGGGTACAACTATAACTACTATTACTACCATTCTTCCATTCCCTACTAACCAAAGGTAGGCTGAAGGAAACCCCAAACTCTAGCCCTTAGCCTTAGAGGCGCAGCATCTGAAAGCGACAGTGGAGCTGATTCGCGGCTTGCGGCCCGTGCCGCGGCGCTGTCTTAGCGTTCGGGGTGAGGGTTCCTGGTTTTCCTACCTTTGGTTAGTAGGGAATGGAAGAATGGTAGTAATAGTAGTTATAATTGTACCCCATTCCTCCATTCCCTACTAACCAAAGGTAAGTTTTTGTGGTTTAGGCATCAGGGTCCAGGGTTTAGGGGTTAGTGTCGGGGTTTGAAGCAGGTCGGGTCTGTAGTTTGGTTCCTTTGAGGGCTCTCCAGGAACGGCGGTGTAGAGTTGTTCAGGGCACTGAACAGCTCTTGCTGATTAGAACCTGCTTCAGTGCCATAATTCAACGAAAACCGCAGTCGAATTGCTGCAGCTGCTGGTGCTTCTGGAGTAAGGTTTAGGGTTCATGGGGCGTAGGCGGAGGGTTCTGGGCGAAGGATTGACCTTTCGGCATTACGCGCCTTCCTGGGCTGTGTTGGGCAGTGTTTTTTGTGTTTGTTTTGGGCGGGGGTGGGAGTTGTGGTACGTTCCCACTATTGCCCACGGATGTCTGATGTTGGGTCCTCATATATTTGGAAGGAGACTCGTTTACTTTACAACACTTTTAGGTATTGAAACTGCAGTGGGACCATCAATGTCTTATGCTAGATGAGTCCTCAGTTTCGTTTCTGTTTGAGCTTTGATGTAGCTGTTCGACACTGAAGTGCTCCATGCTTTTAGCCGTGCAACAGCCCTCCATTTTGTGTTAGAGGCTTTAACGTGCAGGGTCCAGGGCTTGGGCGGTCGAATTGAAGCCTATACCTTAAACCTTTAGTCGATTTTGTGCAAGGAGAAGTATGTCGACGATTTCGAGACCGACAGCCGCAAGCCAAGCGTGCTTTGCCAAAACCCTACCATAGGGGCCTAGACAATTACCTATACTATTTTGTGGGCTCCTTATTATAATTGTAGCATAATATGCCCCAAGACTCTATTCAAATTTTATATACCCTATAGAAACCCTCATAGAACCGCTTTAAGGGACCCGTTTTAGGAACCCTATTCTACTTATTAAGGCCCGTACCCAAAGCACGGTTTAGGGTTTAGGGTTTAGGGTAAGTCTAAGCCTAAGGGTCCAGGCATTCAATATTTTAGGACTTTTGGGCCTTTTTAGGTACCATAAGGACGAAACCCTAAACCCTAAATCCTGAACCCTAGACTCTGAACCCTCTAAGCCCTAAACCCTAACCCTAACAATTGCCAGATCTTCGATGTTTCATCTCCATCGGCTTCCTTGTGGAGCCCCATGCCTTTCTACAAGTGTTTGGAGATACACCCGAAACCCTACCTTATCTATAGTCTTGGTTCAACCAATTATATATGAAGGATCCGATAAGGCAACCCCAAGAAGGAACTACAAAGGAGACTGTAGGTAAACCCTAAACCGGCAACTTTGTAAGAAAGGCAACGAACCTTAAGGACGAAATGAACCCTGAAAGGGTTTAAGGTTCATATACCATATAGGGATTCATAGTATATGGGTATAGTGCCCCTACTTTGGGTCCTTCAGGAACCAGCAACTTCACATCTTCCTGTACTCTAAACCCAAGTCCTAAGCCGTTTTGGATTGCAGAGCTGGGGCCGACCCTGCAGGCAATTCAAGGCTCCGAAATCCACTACAAGTCATACAGGGTTTAGGGTTTAAGGATTAGGGTTTGAGGTTGAGGGTTAGGGTTTAGGGTTTAGGGTTTGAGGATTAGGGTTTGAGGTTGAGGGTTCAGGGTTTAAGGTTGACGTGCATGTCGGTCAGCAGCAGGGCTGCAGCCAGCAGAGCAAGCTGGTTTCAGGCTTTTCTTCAGGGCCTCACTTACCTAGACCAAAACCCTAAACCCTAAACCGTACCAAAGACAATGCAGAGTGGGTAAACTCTGCCACCGAACCTCAAGGCATTTCATTGATATAAATGCCAAATTGATTCCAAGGCCTGCAGAGCGACTCGGGTGACGAGGTTCGCTTTGCTTCCTTTGGCAGTGTGAAGGTTGTGGGGATTGGGGTTTGCAGCATTAGGCCTCTTGGCATGTTTGATTAAACAGAGATTTGATGTTGTATAATCGTATAAGCTTGTGTAAGTTGCTTGCAGACTCGTTAACTCCGCAAAGGCCGACTGACCATCGCCAGAGTTTAGAGTTTACCCCAAGGGTCCAAAGGACCCAATAATTAGGTACTCGGTTTTAGGATAGTAGTTATGTAGGTTAGGATTTTGGAGAGTATATGATTATTGGGTCCTTGGACCCTTGGGGTTAGTTCGAATCAGGCTGTTCTACGGGAATTTCGGGTTTGGTCTAGAGACCAGGGTTCCGAGGTTGGGGCTTAGGGTTGGAGGGTTGAAGCCCCAAGCCCCAAACCCCAAACACCCTAAACCCTGAACCCTAAACCCTAAACCCTGAACCCTAAACCCTAAACCCACAACCCAAAACTTCCTAGGCCCTGGCAGGGTGGGCAGGTTTGCACCCCTGTAAGTCGCCCCAAATGGGGGTTCCAAAAATAGGGGGACCCTAATGTAGTACCCTAAATAGTAGGATCCTGATTATAAGGACCCCAAAATAAGGTACCCCTAATTTTCGGAAACTCCCGTATACATTCCATTAAAGCCCCTAAGTGAGTACTGAGTGGTGGGCCGAAAGCCTTGCTTTGCTTTGGCTTTAAGGCCGCTACGGTTGATGGACAAAATCCTGCGTTACTTTAAGTACCCTACACTATGGGAATTATGGTATATTCCTTATAATGGGTCATGCAGGGTTTTGTCCATCAGCCGTATGTTAGGCTTGCCGTGAACGTTGCCAGCCCTTGCGCGTTCAGCGCGACGCACTAAGCCACTAGTCCCGAAGTCTGTTGAGTCTATAAGATGCTCCGAAGCAAAGATCGAATCCTAAACTTTAGGCCCTACGTTGAACCTTAAAACCAACCTTAAACCTCACCTTTAGCAAAATAGTACTGTTGATGGACAAAATCCTGCATGACCCTAAGGACTCTAAACTATGGGAACTATGGTATATTCCTTATAATGGGTAATGCAGGATTTTGTCCATCAACAGTATGTCATGACCCTTTCGGTATAGGGTATAAGCTGTAAAACTGTTTTTAGAATCCCCAGGTGCACCGTAGACTCCTGGACCCTGGTCCACAACTCCAACCTCTGCCCCGAAACAAGAGATGAAGTTGTGATTGAAGCTTACGGATCTCCCATCACCACCCTAGTACAGGGGTCGAAATAGTTACGAATGTGGTTTAGGGTTTGGGGGTTTCGGGTGTAGGGGTCTTGGGGGTAGAGGTTAGGGGTTTAGGGTGTGGGGTTTTCTTATCCTCGTATAGTTCCCTACGGTTGATGGTATACATCCCGCACTACCCATAATAAGGAACATACCATAATTTCCAAAATTAACAGTACTCCCAAAACCCTTTTTGTAAGTTTTAAGGCCATCTATGATGAAGTCTGTTACAATTGTCTGCTGCCGCAAAGATAGAATCGTTTTCCAAGGCAGCAGAAGAGTCCGCGCTAGGATGAAGTCACGGCGAAGAGGTGTTGCCCAGGTCTGTTAGAACACGCACCCGGGAAGCTACCTGAACCCTAAACCCTACCTTTGGTTAGTAGGGAATGGTAGTAATAGTAGTTATAATTGTACCCCATTCCTCCATTCCCTACTAACCAAAGGTAAGAAACCCCAAACCCCAAACCCTAAACCCTAAATCCTAGACCCTAAACCCTAAACCCTGAACCCTAAACCCCAAACCCCAAACCGCGACTGGCATAACACGCCCTAGCATCAAAGCACCTGAAGCCCCAAAGCCTTGAATCCATAAATCCGAACCCCTAAACCCCTAAACCCCTAACCCTCTAAACCCTAAACCCCCGAACCCTCAACCCCAAACCCTCGCCATCCGAAAGCGTCCTTCCTGACACGACCCTGGTAGCTTGGTCCCTGCCAGGCGAAGAACAGCAAAGAGGTGAAGCAGGCTCAGAATTCGAACAGGTTTCCTCTAAGGGCTCTAACCCAAAAAGTAGCTAAGGGATGGGGGTTCCTATAAAGTACCCTTAGTAGTATAGGGCCCCAAATTAGGGTATTTACTTTCTGGTTCCTCTAAGGGCTCTAAACGGATACCTGTTCTATCCTAACCAACCTTAAACCCGAAGCCCTCTTGTTTGTCTTGGGGGTCTGTTTGCTTCTCTGAGGGATGTATGAGGGGTTGGGGGTTGAAGGTTTCGGCGGCGGGGTGTCCGGTCATTTCAAGTTGCTTACTTGGAAGGCCCAGGAAGCTTAGTAAGTAAACTGTAAATGGGGTTAGAACTGAGGTAACTCCATTTAGGGTACTTATAACTCTACTTATAACATACTTACTGAGTCCCCTGGGCCTCTAAGTACAGGGCTTAAGGGCTTAGAAGTTTAGGGCGTCCGGGTTTGAGGCTTTAAGCTGTAGGAGTTAAGGCCTCGAGCCCGAAACCTTAGCCCCTAAACCCTACAAGCCCTAAGCCCCTAAACCCCTAAAGCCCAAACCCTAAACCCCTAAACCCCGAGCCCCAACACCCAATAAGCCCTAGGACTTAGCGGCTTAGAGGCTTTAAGCGTTTGGGAGTTCTTTCTTTTCGACTGTTGTAGGGGTCCAGGGCTATCAGGGCTTTTGGGGCGTAGGGTTTAGGGCCTAGGGTTCAAATTTTTAGGTTTAGAGTTGAGGGTTCAGGGTGTCGGGTGCAGGGTCAGGGCTTTCGGTCTGGGGTCTACCCAGAGAGCCCAATACCCCTTAATTAGGCAGTATGGCTTAAATTATTTAGGGCTTCATATTATGATTTAAGCTATATTCCTTAATTGCGGGGTATTGGGCTCTCTGGGTAGGGGCTTGCAGCACACTAAACCCTAAACCCTAAACCCTAAACCGTCGAGTTTCCGAAAATTAGGGGACCCTAATATAGTACCCTAAATAGTAGGATCCTTGTGAAAAGGACCCCAGAATAAGGTACCCCTAAATTTCGAAAACTTTAAGCCCTGAACCCTTTATAGAACCCTTATAGATCCCGTTAAGGAACCCTTAAAGGATCCCTTGAAAGGTACGCCTAATTTTCGGAAACTCCCCATATCTCTGCAGAAGAAGAGAGTGGCATGCCCGGCCGCGGGGCCGAGGTTGAGGCCTCCGCTCCGGCTCCTGGTGATGTGCTTACCCCTAAATGCCGTGCTCGCTGCGCTGGCCAAGGCCGGGGCGCCGGGAGGTGCTGGGGCTGGCATCGGAGGCATCGACAACACCCATGGCATGAGTGGCGGCCCCGCTATCGGGAACCGGGAGCCCAGTGCTGAGTCCGATGAGGGCCTGATCTCTCAGGAAGAGGCACGCCACTTGGACTCCCATATAAGGAAGACGTTGACTGGCGCAAAGTCATGACAGATCTGTTTGGGGAGCATAACGGATTCGACAACGCAGCTGCCCAGAACCTTGTCAGACTTTGACACAGCTTCAACCATACGTCAAGTCAAGGGCCATGTACGAAGTTGTGGTGTTTTCAGCGTCTCACGGAATCTGAGGCAGTCGCCGACCTCACTGCATACGTTGATGCTGCCATAAATTATCCGTGGTTATAGTTCGCTACCCTAGCCCTAAGCCCTTGAAACCAAAGGAAGATCGCTTCATCCAAAGCCCTACTGAAGGTTTAGAATTACACTTCCAGGGGCCATACTGTTGATGGACAAAATCCTGCATGACCCTAAGGACTAAACTATGGGAACTATGGTATATTCCTTAAAATGGGCAATGCAGGATTTTGTCCATCAGCAGTATGAGTGCTTCTGATCTGCACGGCTCTTGGGTGTTGTCTGTTTAGGCATTGTTTGGAATCCGGTACCCTACACCTTATATAAACCCGAAGCCACTACACCCTAAACCCTTACCCTACGGTTGTGGTTTCAGGATCTACCTGGTGGGTTGGGGCTACATCTAGTCCATATAGTCCTTTTGTTCACAGCAGTATGACGATGTATGTTCATGTTGAAATACGATCGGGGTTGATTTCAGGAATCGCAATAACAGTGCGCGGTCATAATGCTAGTCACGATGCGAACAGCACTAGTAAAGATACTTACCACGGTACATGTTACCCGGAGCCCCCCCGAGTCGTAGCCCTGAACCCACCCAACCTAAACCCTACACCCCAGACCCCGAGCCCTAAACCATGAACCCTAGCCCCTAAACCCAAACACCGAACCCCCAAACCCAAAGCTTGAATCCCATACCTTCAACCTGGTGCTAGAACTGAATGTCGCGGGGCTCACAAAGCGTAGGGTTTAAGGCTTAGGGCTTTGACTTTGGTTTATCAGGTTCCGTTAAGGGCTCCAAAAAGGGTGTTTTATAGCGGATCTAGAAGGGCTTAGGGGCCTAGGAGTCGAGAGGGGCAGAGTTCCAGTAGTTTGTTCAGAGCATCTTCTTCACGTTTTTTGGAAAGAGGAATCCTAGACCCTAAACCCTAAACTAGTAGTTCAGGCTTCTGCGGTTCAGCTGTAGGGTGTATTGTGCCAGGAGCCCGCAACAATACCCTAAACCCTACACCCTGAACCCGCAAATTCAACCATGCACACCTCGACTCCCGGCACCGAGACGAGAAGCGGGCCTAAACTCTACGCCCCAAACCCTGCTGCTAATCACCAAAATCCCCAGATCCCAAAACCCTAATCACTATTTCGAGCCTTTTAATTTAAATCCCCCAATTCGAACACCCTAAAATATTCAAAATTCTGAAGCACCCACCGGTTTGCAGGAGCCCTAAAGCCTATGTGGACCTTAAATCCCCCCTAATCCCATCAATCGCAGGAGCCAGAGCCGGACGACGAGTGGGTTCCGCCGACGGAAATCGATGTCGACGCCGGGGCCCGAGATGCTCTAAACCCTAAACCCTAAACCCTAAACCTCCACAGACGTCACTTCATTCTCTCTGCACCCTAAAATTCGAAACCAAATGTCAAGGAACTGAGCCCCAAGCCCTTCCTAAACCCTAAACCCTAAACCTCAAACAACAAAACCCCAAACCCTAAACCAACAAAACCCTAAACGATCCCTTATGGATCTGTTTATGATCCCTTGAAGGAGCCTTCCAGAATCCTTTTACGAACCCTTTGAGGAGACCCCTTAAGGAACCTATACGGATCCCTTTAAGGAGCCCTTGACCCGTATAGAACCTTTTCCAGAGACACACTCCCATATCCCTTTGCTAAGGAATATTCCTGAAATCATATTAGGGATCCTACTATATAACTCAAGGTGTATTCCTTAGTTATATAAGGGATATTGAAGTCTCTGCGTTGCAGGATACCAAAAGCCCCCAAACCCCTGAGCCAGAACACTCCACCCTTAAGATCCCCTTCAGGAACCCTCTACCCTGTAGGGAGAACCTTTTCCAGTAATTCTGTACCCTGAGCTCCTTCTGAGGATCTCAAAGAAGCGCACCAGCGTCTCATGGTGCCCGACTTGGACGCTGGACAGTTGGGCTGTAGGGGTTTCTTACATCTGGGGTCTAGAAATACTGTTTCTTGGGGCTCTTTCAAAGGGATCTATACGGTTCTACCGAAAGCATTAATCCCAAACCCTACACCGTAAAACCTGACCATCCCCCTCCTCAGAAGAACCGTTGTAAGAATCTTTATATAGCCCTTAACCCTGAGCCCCAAAACCCTAAACCCTAAGACCCTGAAGCCCTAAACTCTAAACCCCACGCCCTAGGCCCTGACGCCCCTGGACCCAGCCTTCTTCAAAAGAACCAGTAAAGGAACCCTTCAAAGATACCCTAAACCCGAAGCCAAATCCTAAACCCTAAAGCCTAAACACCGAGCCTTAAGTATCCTCAGAAAGCCTAGACCCTAAAGCCTGAACCCGCCCTATATGCTGTGGCAGAGACGTCTCCTCAGAGAGCACTCAATCGTGCTATGGCGGAGTCTCCCGAGAGTTGGCCGACGGCGTCTCCAGAGAGCGTCCCGACGAGCGTCCCGACGCTCAGTCCGCGCTCAGCATCGGCAGCTGCGCCAAGGCCAGCGACCGAGGCTATGCGCTCAGCATCGGCAGCTGCGTGCTTCGGCCCTTCGATGATCCCGGGCGTTTTCGGTGCGCCTGGCACGACAACTCGCCTGCCACACCAGGGCGCCAGGAGTGGCCCGATCAGGACCATCGTCATCCAGGGTGCGCCTGGCACGACAACTCGTCTGAGGTGGGCGAGAGGAAGGACCGCTACTACACTTAAAAAAAAGCCAACCCGAAATCCTAAACCCTAAATCCTCAATTTTAAGATAAATCTTAAGCCCTACAACCTAGACCCTAAATCCGAAACCCTCAAGCCCTAAACCCTAGGGCTTAAAGGAAGCGAAAGCCCATGAATCCTCAGAAGCGGGGCTTTCCCATCGCCGACCCAGAAGTGGTCTTTGAGCAGCCGGGGGGCCTGGCCATTTCGGAGGGTTTTTAAGGGATCCTTTAAGGGTCCTTTTAGGGTAAGGGCCCTTTAGGCGGGTTTGGAGTTTAGGGGTTTAGGGGGTTTGGGGTTTCCTGGTTTAGGGGGGTTGGGCCAAGCCCTAAACCCTAAACCTAAACCCTAAACCCGGCTGCAAGGGTTTTGGGGCTTCCGTTGGAGGTTTCGGGGGGTTTTGGGGCGGGTTCCTTAACAGGTGTCCTACAAGGCGCTTGTTCAAAGTGAAAAGCTCCAAGACCCAAGACTTGATGCGAAGCCCTACCTTAAACTACCATAACCTTACGTTTTTGAGGTTCGTATTACAAAAGGGAATGTGCCTTAATTAAGGGGTATTGGGCTCTCTGGATTGCTGACTACCTTAAACTACCATAACCCACGGTTTTGAGGTTCTTACTATAAATCCCACGAAGATGGCCTTCGAAGTTTGGGGTTAAGAGTTTGGAATTTAGGGGCTTCCTAAACCCCCCAAAGTAGGTAAAATAATGGCCCAATACCTGTAAAAGGCTATCATTCTACATACTTTTGGGGTCCAGGTAGAGTCTTAGAATTTAGGGTTTAGGGGTTAGGGGAACTTAGGGTTTAGAAGCCGGGCTTACAGCAATGAGAGCGAGCAGGATCTCGATTCTCCTGGGGCTTGTGGCTTCTAGCCAAAGACCTCACATGTTAAGGCCTCACATGGGTGGTTGTCAATATTAGGGTCCCCTTTTGGGTCCTTATTATAATACGGCACCTATTATTTAGGGTACCCAAAAAGGGACCCTAATTTTGACAACCACCCACATGTTAAGACCTCGCCTCAAAGGGCGTGAGTCGACGTGAAATCGGCGTGAAATCGTGTGAGTTCTCATCGGCCAGTTCGGGAGTTTTTCGGGCCGAGCCTTCAGGGTGATCTTGTGCCCTGCTGAAGCAGGGGAGCAGGAGCCCATGCAGTCGAGGAGTTAGATTTGGTAATATAAAGGGTTCCTTTGAAAGGGATCTATAAGGATTACTATAAGGATTACTAAGCTCCCTGCAAAACGCCATGGGGTGAAACTGGCCTTCGCAAGGCAGGCTTCTTGTTGGAATTCAGGAAAGAACAAGGGCGGCCCGATTCCTGCAGCTGTGGTTCTTTTGCAGTTGAAGCAGCTGACTGTGCCTGCCAACCCATCTGCGAGACTGAAGGCCCTAAGCCCTAATCCTTAAACCCGAACTCAGAAGCACAGACTGGCCGACCCCTCGGATTATGCGAAGAGCCAGGCCGAATGGGCTTCACCGACTCCCGCCCCTAAGCCCAAAACCCTCACCCGAGTTTAGGGTTTAGGGTTTCGGATGCTTTGGTTTAGGGTTTAGGGCTCCAAAGGTTCGAAGCTTCCGGGGCTGCAGCAGTGTCGCAGATGTTCGTCAGCTTCTCCTTTGACAACCCTTACGGTTTTGGGGCTTGGGGTTTAGCAGCCGGAAGGTCGGTAAGGGTTTAGGGTTTAGGGTTCAGGGTTTAGGGTATCAAGCTTCCAGAGCCTTTCTTATGCCTTTCAGAATTTCAGAAGCCCCGTTCAAACGCCCTCAGGTCTCTGGAAAGAACTTCAGGAGGGGCGGGGGTTCTTACGGCCGGCCCCCTAAACCCTCAACCAGAAACCCAGGGCCTAAAGTTACAAGATTTAGGGTTTAGGGTTTAGGGTTTAGGATTTGAAAAAGCAAAAAAGCCTTGGAGTCTAGAGTTTACGTAGCGTCAAAATCCCTTTACATTAGACCAACCAGTGGGGCAGCCATAAACCTAAACCCTAAACCCAAAAATCCAAACCTGTAAGCCCGAAACCAGAGGCTCGTCGGGAAGGCCCGCCCCTGAGTCCGGGGTGGAGGGGGGTTTGGGAGCTAGTTTGGGGTGTGCTCTTAGGGTTTTTTCCGGGTCTTAGGGTTCAGGGTTTAGGTTTGGGGTTTTCTTGTTTGGCGGTTTGGGATTTGGGGGTTTTGGGGGGGTGTTTTGGGGCTTGAGGGGATTTGGCACATTTAGGTCCTGTGAGATCATGTGAGGTTTCGCGGTGGAGGATTCTGGGTTTTTTGACAATTAGGGGGTACCTTATTCTGGGGTCCTTATAATAAGGAGCCTACTACTTAGGGTACTATATTGGGGTCCCTATTTTCCAAGGTTGAGGGTTTCGGGGTAGAGTTTCGGCTTTGGTGGCCTCCAATCGCTTCTAACTAGAGCCCAGCGTGTGTCGCTGAACCCTAAACCTTCAAACCATCCTAAACCCAGAGGGAGTTGCGGGTTTCAGGGTGATCGGGCTCTTGAAAGAAAGGTCACGAAAAAAGAGTTGGAGGATCACAGGAGTTTCGAAGGTGATGCTTAACTACAGTATACATATCCGAATCGGCTTATTCTGAGGCCATTTACCCGGTTCTGTAAACCTCCAAACAGTCCTGAGCAACCACTCTCGACTGCATCATTAGTATTATTGACGGCTTGGGGGACTTAGCAAGTAGGGCACGTGCAACCTACTCGCTAAGTCCCCATCTCCGTGAAGGACTTGACTGAAAGTTCTGTTAGCCCAATAATATACGGGCCTTAATAATTACCGTATTTTTGGGGGTTCCTTCTTATAATTATAGTATCATGGGCACCAAAACCCTATTCGATTTAAGGCCCCTACTGTGGACACTTCTGTGCGGCGTAGACGGGAAAGGTTCAGGCTTCGAGGTACGAAGTCCAGGACCCCAGGGTGTAGGGTTCAGGGGGTTTGGGGGTTTAGGGGCTTGGGGGGGTTGGGGGGTTTGGGGGGTTTAGGGGTTTAGAGTTTTAGGGTTTAGGGGTTTAGGGTTTTAGGGTTGAGGGGTTTAGGAGATTAGGGCTAGACCCTTCCATGCCCCCGAGCTCTTAGCCCCGGAGTCTGGTTGGGGTTGAGGGTTGAGGGTTCCTTAGAGGCTTCTTAGGGGTGGGTTCTACATGGGATCCACAGGCTTCTGCTAAGGGCTCTAGGTGGGTTCTATAACCCTAGGGGTCCATGTACCCAAATAGTATATACTTTGGCCTTAAAGTAATCCCTATCTAGGTACTTATGGGGCCAAAGTATATATTACCCAAGAAGGGATCTGCAAGGCCTTCGGGCAGATTCTAGCGCTTGTCAGGCCAATGCAAGCAATGGCAAGGAAGGCTCCGAGCAGTCGTGGGTTCACTGTGTGGCAATTCGGGAATATTTATTTACCCCGTGGGTCCAAAGGATCCAGTAATTAGGTATTTGGGTTTAGGATATGTAGGTTACTATTTTCGGGTATTTGGGTTTCCAAACGGGGTCACACGAGGTGTTCCTTCAAGGGTTCTATGAATGCCTCTACAATCTCTACAAGGGAGCTCTCAGCCATTTGCAAGGATTTCGGATCTTTGGGGTGCAGGGGCTCAGAGTTCAGGACCAAGAGAAGTAAGTCATTAGGGTTTAGGGTTTAGGGTTTGCTCGCCTTTTTGACTCATTGATCTTGCACGACCAAGAGAAGTAAGTGATACTCGCCTTTTTCATCCATACTCTTTGGTATTTGAGCCCTGGAAAATGCATGTATACACTTCTAAGATTCTAGAAACTCTTCATCAGATACCTTATACAGGAACCCTTTTCGAAACCCTGAAGGCCGTAAAGGAACCTACACGTAAAGAGCCACCCAAGCGCCCTTAAAGTCGCCGTTCTCGACTCCTCTGGGGGGCCCGTTCCAGAAGAGCTTCCCAGAGACTCCAAAATCCTTTAATCAAGGAATATACCCTAAAATATAGTGGATCCCTAATATGATTTAGGGAGTAATTCGTTCCAGAAGCTAAAGTCTGTGGAATGGGTTGGGGGTTTACCCTAAGCCCGGATAACCTACCCTTTTGGGGTTCCTTATTATGAGTTGCTTATGTATGTCCTTAAAAAGGTAGGTTATTCACGCCTAAGGTAGGGTTTAGGTGTTACCCAGAGACTCCAAAATCCTTTAATTAAGGAATATTCCCTAAATCATATTAGGGATCCCACTGTATTTTAAGGTATATTCCTTAATTAAAGGATATTGGAGTCTCTGGGTTCTAAAGAATCCCGAAAGAGCCCAAGAACTCTCAAGAGGCCGCAATCCTTTTTGGCTGGTTTGCGGTCTGTCGATTGCGCTTTTTGGGGTCTTAGGCTACAGGGCAACTTGGAAGATGTAGCTTTGCAGGAGGCCTAAGGGGTCGAGAGACGACCTCCTGGATAGCTTCATATGGCTTTAATGAGACAGAGGGGTGTAAAATCCGGGTTTGTTTAAGGTGCTTTTTAAAAACTAACAGAAAGAAGAGGAACGATTATACATGAACTCTGTCTTGCATGGCATGAATTCCAGCAGTGTACTCAAGAGCATAGTTGTAGACTTTTGCTGCTGTAACTGCTGCCAGCAACCGTGGCGGTAGCAGCAAGCAACATCACCGATTTTGGTTCGGGTTTAGGCCCACGTAAAGGCTGTTGGAGCTCAGTGGGCACCTTCTATTGAAAGCTCAGTGAATACCTTCTACTGTAAGTGGGCTTACATGTAGGGTCACCGCTTGGGTACTTTATATCCCCGAGTATACCACCTACCATGCCCCCAGATCCGTTCAGTGGAGCATGGAGCTTTGCGTTCGTGTATCAGGCCTCCGAGCCCCAGAGCCCCAGCTTAAGCTAAACGGTTTAGGGTTTAGGGTTTAGGGTTTAGGGTTTAACCAGAAGACCCCTAAACCCTAAGGCGAATCTCTCGACTCCACACCTTTAATGCCCCGAAACCATGAAGCTTTAAATCCTGTGCCCCTGCTTGGTCGAAGCCCTGTGCATCCGTGGCTGCCAGGTCGTGGCGGCATGCTCCGCGTCGGAATAAATTTTATGGGTTAGCCCTTCAGATTTATATGCTTTCAAAAGAGTTTTGGCCGGGTTCTTATGAAGTTTGCTTGCTCTTGGGCTTTGCCCTTTGGTTTAGGGTTCGTTTGTTTTGGCTCTTGGCGTCCCGTGTAAGATGTGGCTTCAGCTTCTTCTCCGACGTATTTTCTCCTCCGAGCTCTCTCCCTAAAGCCTAAAGCCTAAACCCTAAGTCCTAAACCCTAAACCCCCAAAACCCCGAAACCCCCAGACCCCGCACCCTCAACCCTAAACAACCCTAAACCCCGGCCAAATCTTTCTGCTGCATTGCTGTCAGCCAGCCGAACAATTTCGAAGGATCAATATCCACGGATTCCCTAAACCCTAAACCCTGAATTTTAGACCTTAAACCCTAGACCAACTCTAAACCCTAAATCCTAAACTTTAAGTCCTAGATTTACAACCTTATAAATTTTGAACCCTAAATTTTAAGCCCTAAACCTTTGCGTGCATCGCCACGCCCTCAACCCCAGACCGTCCCGAAGCCCTCACGCTCCATATAGCGGCCTGAATACTGATCATAGCGCTTCTTAGGCTGCTCTACAACTTAAACCCTACCTGGACCCTCAAGAACTTTATATAAGTCCTTAAAAAGGCAGGTTATTTGGGGTTAAGTTAGAGCCTAAACCCCCCATATCCCAAAGCCTTAAGCCTGAACCGATATAAACCGCTGAAGGGAAAGGTTGAAGGAACCCTTCCAGACCCCAAACCCCAAGCCCTAACCAAAGGGCCATGGGGCCTGGGGTTTCTGCACACCACCCTAAACCCTAAACCCTAAACCCTACCAGGCTTATAGATCTCTTAAAGGGGCCCACAACCCAAACCCCAAGTTCGAGATGCTAATAGATCCGTTAAAAGGGAGAAACCCTTAAAGGAACCCTTGAAGAGCCCCAAACCAATAAAAGAAGCCTTACAGGAACCCATAAAGGAACTTTTGAAGACTAAACCCTAAATCCAATCACTAAACCTAAACCTTTAAAGGAACCCTTGAAGAACCCTAAACCCTAAACCCTAAACCCTAAACCACAATCCAACGTTGAAGCCCAGGAGTCCCAAAAGCGGAGGCACCTCGCCGCCCCGCGGCAGTGTGTCTCCGAAGCTCGGTTAAGGCAATGACGAAGCAGTGTTTTTTTTGTTTTTTTTGATTTTTGGGGTTTGCGCTTCAGGGTGTATAGGGTTTGGGGTTTAGGGTTCAGGGTGTTTTGGATTTTGTTTTTCCCGAAAACCCTTGTGGGGTTGGGTTCTCGTTTAGTGCTCCAACGCGAGGTGCGCGATATCGGGTCCTGTCTTGACGGAAGAGCTTTAGAAGACTAAACGGTGCACGGGCCTTGATATCGGGTGCGCGGATCGGGTGCGCGGACGGTTCGGGTGCGCATACGGGGTGCGCGGACGGTGCGCAGTGGAGGGCGG
>BGNK01000675.1:188056-214027 GCA_003297005.1 Symbiodinium sp. clade A Y106 | reverse complement strand
GGCTAGCAGTGCCATATCAGGTATGGCAGACTCGATCTGCTTGGCAAAGCAAGCAGATCTCGAAGCGGTAGCGTTCAGTGGTACCGGCCGCCGCCTGGCGCGGGCGGCCTATGGTTTAGAGTTTTGGGTTTAGGGTGTAGGGTTTAGGGTTTAGGGGCATAAGCAAAGGTTCTGCACCGCCAACCATTTACAAGTACACTCTGACATATGATATATGCGGAAGCTCGTCTCCCATCATGAAGGCCCATATCTCAGCTTTGTGCAGGTGCTGGATATGGCGGCAACAACGGTGGACAAATACTGCGCCCAACCCGGCTTTTGTGGTTCCGCTAGCCCGCTAACCCTTTCGTTAACCTTCCCGAACATTTATTCGGATTGCTATCGTTGCTTTAAATGCTACTTTTGCTTGCTTTCCGCGCTCTAAGCCCTAGACCATCAACCCTAAACCCTCAAACCGCATTCAGGTTTTGGGGAGGCCTCAAAACCCCAAGCACAGCAGCCCCTCAAAGACTCAGTCCCCAAAACCCTGAACACCCGAACTTCCTACAACCCTAAACCTTAAACCCTGAAGCAAAAGAAAAATCAGCAACAACAACAACACCGACCAACACCAACACCAACACTAAGACCAACACCAACACCAACCCAAACGCCAACGCCAACGCCAATGCCAATGCCAACGCCAATGCCAACACCAACAACGACAGCAACGACAACACAAACGGCAGTGGCAACGGCGAGGGCAACGGCAACACCAAGCAACACCAATGGCAACGACAACGGCGTGGGCAACGGCAACAGCAACACCAGAAGCAACAGCAGCATCGGCAGCATCGGCAGCAGCAAAAACAATAGCAGCAACAACAGCAACAGCAACAGCAACTGCAGTTGCAGCCGCGACCGCCGCCCGAACCGCAACCGCAACCGCAACGGCAACGGCATCGGCATCGGCAACGGCAGTGCAACAGCAACAGCAACCGCAACAGCAGCAGCAACAGTAACAGTAGTAGCAGCAGCAGCAAGCACACCATCAAGAGCAACAGCAACACCAACAGCGACAACTACCTACAACCACAACTACAACGCAAATGCAAGTACACGTACAACTACAATTATTAACTACAGCAGCAAAATAAGACGCAGCAAAAATACCAAACTAACAGCAGCCAATGCAGCACTAAAACCACAGCGCCCCTCCTGGGCCATCCTCCACGAACAAACAAGCAAACAAACAAACAACAAAATCCTGAACCCTAAACTCCTAAGCCCCTAAACCCCTAAACCCCTAAACTCCTAAACCCCTAAACCCCTAAACCATCTAAACCCCACGCCCCAAACCAAACCCCACTCCCCTTTTGGCCACGCCGAGGCTCCGTCGAGCTGCCCGAGATCGACGAGGAGTCGGCGCGCGAGGAGCTGCTTCTTCGTGAACACTAGGGTTTAGGGTTTAGGCCCAGAGAGCCCAATACCCCTTAATTAAGGAATATGGCTTAAATTATATAGGGCTTCATATTATGATTTAAGCTATATTCCTTAATTAAGGGGTATTGGGCTCTCTGGGGACCTGTTCTTTGTAGAGGGAGGCCCGAAGTCTTTTTGTGGTTCTTATTGGGGTCCAGGGTTGAGGGGGTCGGGGTTGAACGTTCGCTGTTTTGTTCGGGTGTCGGGCGCTACTCCTTAGCAGTAAGCGGTTTAAATGTTCGGCTTGTTTTGATTATTTTGGGTTTGGGGTTTTGCGATCTGGGAAATGATGTAGACGTCTGATTAATGCAACCCTGCCGCGATGCCCTCTTGTGTGGCACCGGTGGTGGTCGTCACTCAAACTGCGATGGCTTGGTGTGAGTCGCCGCGAGGCGGGAGGCTTGCAACTGCAGCGGAACCCGAAATCCTAAACCGTACTGTAAACGCATGCCGCGACCCCTTCTTGCAGGAGTCTTCTTGCAAGTGCATCAAAGCATAGACGAAGCCGAAACCTACGCAGCAGAGTGGGCTCATGGTTGCGGACGCCGCCAAGGCCAAGGCTGCGCAAGAGTCCGCACAGGGTGCAACCTGGGCTTATATTCCGGTCTGCAAGATATGATGACGATGATGTGCTTTTTTGACGGGCATTCCCTCAGTAGACCGGACCTCGCTAGGACGGTTTTTCTGGATAGCAGGTTGCTGTTTGCCATTTTCCATAGTTACGTTCTAACAACCCCGAACACTTCCAAGCGACACACGGCACACCAACACAAACCAGTGTGTACTCTTCCTGCGTAACTTATTCATGCTCAGGCCCAACCTGTGCATAGCCAACACTGCATTGATCGTTTTTTTATCCAGGGTTCTTCATGCCCAGGGCAGGTGCAGAGAGTCCCCCCGCCCCCCAGAAGCTCAAGCCTTACGCTCATGGACTTGTGGAAAGAGCAAACCTCGTTCTTATAAGTTTGACAAGAACCGCTGGGGTTCAGAGTTGATGTTGCCGCTGGAAAACACAAGCCCGCACAGACATTCACCAAAAGAACGACCAACTGACAGAGAAAGGCGTGCATCATACACCGCTCAGCAAACTTTCAAAACAACACTCGAGCTCAAACAGACTAGCCCGACACCCCGAAACTCAACACCTGAACCCACACCGGAAGCAGGCACTTTGAACCTGTGAGAAGTACATGTGCAACGCCCCAAAACGCGGCAGCATGGAAACCACAGAACTAAGAATCGAATCCTCGGTCTTCTCACCCCCATCCCGAAACCCTAGGCCCTAAGCTAAACCCAATCCCGAAAGCCTGACGACCCCACATCCCCAACGGCCCAAACCCTGCAGCCCGAATCCCCCAGAGAGCCCAATACCCCTTAATTAAGGAATATGGCCTAAATTTTATAGGGCTTCTTATTATGATTTAAGCTATATTCCTTAATTAAGGGGTATTGGGCTCTCTGGGCCCAAAGCCCTTACAACAGCCGCGAAGCTTACAAGACCTAAATCATCAAACAAAACCTAAGACTCTAAACCACCAAAACCCAAAAACACCAAAATGCTAAAGCCCAAAAACCTCAACATCACCAAAACCCTAAACATCCCCCCAACAAAACCCAAAGCACAGGACCTAGAAGGCGGCGCGGGAGAGGCGGATGGGGTCGGAGACCAACCTAGACCTTCCAAAATCCTCCAATTACAATAGGAACCGTAGGGGGCCTTAAAAATGTGAATTTTAGGGTTCAGGGTTCAGGGTTCATTAAAAAGGTTCCAGCAGGGTTACTATTATTGTTTTGTATGCGGTACCAAGGTTCTCCAGGGTTACTATTATTGCTTTGTATGCGGTACCTGAAATAAAATCACCGTGGTTGGAAGAAGGGTTCCTTGAAAGCGCTACTATAAGCGTTCCATAGGGATTTAGGGGCCTTAGTACTTAGGGAGCGTCCTTGAAAGCATAGTGGCTGGATTACGACCCCTGTAAACGGTTCGAGAGACATGGGGCTTTAAGGGTTCAGGGGCATAGCGCGGTCTCTTAAGACATATACCGTAAGGACCTAGGTTTTAGGGCTTAAGGGTGCAAGGGAGTGTTATAGTAGGGTCCCTGCAAGCATAGGACCTAAACTTCAGGGTTTGGGGCATATATGCTGCAAGGACCTTGGGTTTTCGCTTGTTTTCAATTTTCATAGGGGTTCTGCTGGGGCTTTAGCATTCTGTCTGTAAGCGATTCATGACCTTCACTACTTTCCAGGTTCCAAGGCTACCGCCGGGGTGTCCGACTCGCTCCGGAGTTCAGGCTTCAAGGTTTTGGTTCGAAGTTTCCTAGGGAGCCCGAAAGCACACATCCATAAACAAGTATGTTTACGCAGAGGCCTTGTTCCAATCATAATATCGGCTTAGGTTTGGGGTTTAGTGACTGCCACAGTTTAACCCCGAACGCTTGCAGAAGGGCTCTTCACCTGCTATTATGTTAACCGTCGTTTCGTCGTAGGGGTTGCGGTTTTGGTCCATGGGGGCTTTGTAATGTTAGGGTGCCCCGAACCATAAACCCAATAGGGTTGCATGGTCCCAAACTCTAAACCTTCAGGACAACTTTGTCTTGACGCTCATCGAAGAAGCCGGGGCAGCACCTTGTCATCTGTTAGGTTTGGGTTTTGGGGCTTAGTAGTTCGGGATTTAGAGTTTAGGGTTTATTTTGGAGTCAACATGGGGACTAGGGTTGTGGCCCCTGTACGAGATAGTTCTGCTAAATATTCCACTTATGTTTGGGATGGTTTGCTCCAAGCTTTGTACCAGCGGCTCCGCGCTCATACTGCTTTAGTGGGTTTCTGAGCAAGGTTCTTGCTGACTGTCATTCCCTTCGCAGAGCCCTGGCCCTAGCCCGCATCGACCCTCATCCACGAGCCTTGCAATGGGGTTTCTCTGTCCTGTTTGCAGCCTTCATCTCACCACCATATACCCATTTCCTGAAGTCCGAATCCTTCGCACTAAGCATGTAGTTTACAGCCTTCAAGACCAAAGTGTTGAACAACATAGAAACGTTTCAGAAAACCAAGTGAGCCGAATCTAGACCTTGTTTAGACACCTAATTTCCAGATGCCGCCACTTGTCTCGAATAAACCCTAAACCCTAAACCCTTAACCCTTAACCCTAAACCCTAAACCCTCAACCCTCAACCCTAAACCCCTAAACCCTAAACCCTCCAAGTCCCTAAGAATCCTAAAAGAAACGACACCGCGAAAAGCCTCAAGGCCCGCATGAACAACGCCACGGCGGCCCAGTTGGCCGATACCTTCTCAGATGCTCCTTGAAAAGAAGACTAAGCGGGTTTGGGGTTTAGGGTTTAGGGTTTACGGTTTAGGGTTTAGGGTTTACGGTTTAGGGTTTAGGGTTTAGGGCAGATAGTTGTTTTTTGAGGCTTGATTTTCGTTAGGGCGCTTTTACAGGTTTTCGGTGCAAGGCTCACTGTCATGTTTGCAAGGTATAGGATAGGATTGAGGATGCTTGTAAGGGCTTCAGGTTAGGGCTTTGAGCGTACTTGGGGGCTCATGGGTAGTTATAAGTAGGGTTATAAAGTAGGATAACTATAGTTATAACCCATATTAGGGGACTTACAACCCCACTTATAACTACCCGTGGACCTCCAACTATAGGGCCGTACATGGTTTAGGGCTCGTCTCTTGAGATAGCAGCGCTTCATAGGGTTTTGTTTGTTTCACACGGGCTTGGAGGGCTTCCTTAGGACCTTGGCGTTCTTCTGGCTGGCTCTTAGGAGTTTAACTTTTTGGGTTTCTATATGAACTACAATAAGGAGGCTAAAAGTTTAACTTTTAGGAGGAGTTCAGAAGTCAGCCAAGTATAGGTGGTCGTGATAGAAGTGGGCCTCGGATATAGCTGTGCCATTTGTAGCCTTGCTTTGTAATCCTGCTTGCACTCTAAGCCCTAGACAAAACGGAGCTGTTCCACATACTCACGTTCTCAGAGTCTATTTTCCGATTCCTTGAAACTGGCGATCGATCACCATGGACTTAAAGAAATCTTGGATATGGCGATCTTTAACCCCTGAACCCCTGAACCCTAAGGCCTACTGAGCCCTGCACCCTAGTTGAATGTTCATGGGTAGTTATAAGTTATAAGTAGGGTTAGAAGTAGGATAGCTGTAGTTATAACCCATGTTCGGGGACTTATAACCACGCTTATGACTACCCATGAACCTCCAAGCAAGCCGTCACCTTAAACCCCTAAACCCGAAACCCTAAACCCGAAACCCTAAACCCTAAACCCTAAACCTGAAACTCTAAAGCCTAAACCGGGAATTCTCACTCACCGGGCTGCTGGTCCGCGTTTTAACCATGGACGTACCCAGACCTTCCAAAATCCCCTTGATTAAGGAATACCTAGGGTTCGGTAGGGTTCCTTTAAGGGATCTATATGGGATCTATAGGGTGTAGGGTTTAGGAGACTCCAATACCCCCTTCATTAAGGAATATTCCTTAAATCATAGTAGGATCCCTAATACGATTTAGGGTATATTCCTTACTTGCAGGATTTTGGAAGGTCTGGGTAGCTGGAGGTTGCAGCTTGGCCCTAAAACCTACCTTCATCAAAACTTACTGTTTTGTGTCGCTCCTATATGGGTGGGTGTCAAAAATTATGGTCCCCTTTTTTATGGTCCCTATTATAGTAGGGCACCTAGTATTTAGGGTACCCAACAAGGAACCTTAATTTTGACAACTACTCATATAGATTCTTCTATATTTGGGTGCAGATAAGGACCCCTAATAAACCTGCCTTTGAGGACTGGTACAAGGAAATCATATGAAGGAACCCTGCAGATGTAGGTTTCTTAGGGTTCAGGTGAAGGTTGTTGGTTTACTGTTTAGGGTTAGCGTTCTGAAAATATCATGCCCCCTGCAGATCGCCGACCCTGGTTTCATCGCGGAGAAGGCTGAACCTGGAAGCGGACGTTTTTCAATTTACTCGGTCCCCAAAAACCCTCCAAAGGAGATTACAGGGTGCTTAGAAGCGTTCCATACCGCCTCAGGTTTTGTTGGCTTAAGGCTTTGGTTTAGGGTTGGATGCTTCTCTGAATTGTTTTTGCATATGAAGGTTTATAGGATTTGTAGGGCTTTGTAGGGATCTTGTCGGGTTTAGGGGTTGGAGCCTCACGGTGCTAGGTTCAGAGTTGCGGTTCTTGCGCGGTATGCGCTTAATACGGGGCCCTTCATGTTCGGACCCTCCGATCCCATTCAGAATTCAGAGTCTGCAGAACAGAGTGTGGGATTCCGGAAAAGGGTGTGCTGAAAAGCGCGGATCCTGTCTTAGTCAATCTATGCAGGATCTAGCCTAGCTTCTCGTACTCTCTGAGACACAGACCCCGACACCCAAAACCCTCAAGACTAAAGCCTAGACCCTTAACCCGAAGAAACACCCAAACCCTCCAACCTTAAAGCCTAACCCTAACCCCCTAAAGTCTAAATCCTCAAGGCTCAAGCCTGAGAAGTCTGAACCCTAAACCCCGAAAGCTGAAATCCTAAACTCGTAAAGCTTGAAAGCGCGCCACTTAAAAAAGACAACATTGAGAGTTTGGGTTTAGGCTTACCATGTGGAGTTTGGGTTCCTAATTATTGTTATAGCATAATGGGCCCCAAAACCCCGTTCTAACTATTCAGGCCCCTATAGTGGCATTTCCGGTTCGGGGTTCAGGGTTTGGCTCGGGACAGGCTGGCGCCGTCATCCTGTCCATCGTGCGGCCGGCATGGTATGAGAGTCCCACGGAGAGTCTGATGCACGAAAGCATATTGCGGAAGGCGTCTTGAGGAGGGTTTAGGTTCGGGTTTTGGATTTAGTTCGGGTTTGGGGGGGGGGGTATAAGGTTTGTGGTTCCAGGATCGAGGGAGTTTTCGGGCCGTGAGGGCACTAAGGTCGTGCTGCTACGGGCTTTTGAGCTGATTCTTAAACCCTAGACCCAAAACCTTAACAAGCGGTTCCGGCTTCCGTCATTCACGGGATCCCTGGCGACTCCAAAAAACTTTCGCGGAGGAACGTTCCTGAAATTGAAATACCGATTAATTAACTACTACTTCGGGAAGCTTATTTAGGGGAGATTGCGTTACAGTTACAAGGAGCTTTGGTCAACCCCAACAAAGTCCCATAAGGCGTAAGGATTCAAGTATCCAAATCGAGGTGATAAGTGCTTCAAAGTACAGTTACCTTGCTTGTAACCCTACTTACTAAGTCCCCCGATCCTTTAAGTAGACAGTCAAGCAGGGGGGGCACAAGGCATGAATCCCACAGCCCACTCCTCCCTGGTGCTCAGCAAGGAAGGGGGGAATGGATCCCTGTAGTGGCCCTCATATAATCCCCAATAATAGTTCCCAATATCCATTCCCCCATTCCCTACTAAGAACCAGACAGACTCTGACACATCAAAGTTTGGGGGCCTTGCTTAGAGTTTGGGATCCTCATATTCGCTTCTTTATCGAGTCCGGAGAACAACCCTGGGACAGAATCTAGAGAGAGGACTCCAGAGGAATATAACTACCAATACTAGTTTGGTGGTTCCTGAAAAAAATTGGTAAATTAGTATAGTATAATGGACCCCAAACCCTATGCTAATTATTAAGTCCCCTATATTAGGCAGGAGTAGACCGCAGTATCCAACGTAACATGCAGGTCAGATTAATTGGTAACTTTGATGAAGGCCCGCATATAAGGTCCCAAGCTTGCGACGGAGCGCCCCTCACTGCATCGGGCAACGCTGAAACTCTGAACACTCAACTTTAAGCGAATTTTCCATACTGTTGATGATTGATATCCTGCATGACCTTCATGAGCCTAGACTATAGGAATTATGGTGTATTCCTTATTCCTTATTATGGGTAATGCAGGATTTATATCATCTTCCATAGTTGATGAACATTTTCCAGCCTTCTGCTTGCTGGAATAGAAGGTTCCGTCTATCCGTTGGGGTGCTTGGGGGTTGTGTTTCGGTCTTCGCGCAAGAGAGAAATACTATAGAAGCCTAAATCATTACCAATATTGTTCCATAAGCCTGCTTACTAGAGATATGCCCCCCAAACCCCATTCAAATGATTAAGGCCCCTACATCACACTCCTTCATAGTCCAGCCTTCAATATCGTAAACTCAAATTTGACCATGGGTTAGGATTTAGGGTTTGGCATTGGCAAGACCAAAAACCTCCTGGAAGACTGAGCGGAGCTCATGGCAGGTGCTCTTCGTGGTCGCGGGGCCCAGATGAGTTCGAACTTTTGCTCCCCGAAACTAACAGGGAACCGTGTTATATCTCGCGTTACACGCCTCGCCTTTCGTTCCACAGCATAAACCCTAAACCCTAAACCCCTACCCTAAACCCTGAGATCTTACACCCTGAAACCCTGACCTTTCTCGGCGGGTGGTTTTGGGGTACCGTTCCTTGCCGGGCGTCCTACAGCTGAAGTTGGCGATTTCCGCATTTGCACGGTCTTGGGTTTCGTAGTCGGCCTTGAATTCGAGGAATAGACTTGCCTGGTGCTTGTTAAGGGATTTAATTTACATTCACGTTACCATAACAGGGATCTATAGTAAATAGTACACAATATGGTTTCCTTATTATGGTAACTTAAATAAGTACCCAGCTTGGGTCTAAACTACGCGGTCAACACATGCATCCTGACACAGTTTATTGGAAATCTACCGAGAATACGCTTGTCATCGTTGTTGACTTCGGGTGTTTCAGGGCTTGATAACGGTTTAGGGTAGAGGGTTTAGTTAGAATGCAGTACTTCGGGGTATTGACAGGGTTTAACATCTGGGTTTCAGTCGGTCTTTGAGTGGTTTTGTAGGGTAGTGTAGACTATTGATCGACAAGCCCTCCTTCCCGTAATGGGGACTTTGACAGGCAATTTTCCTGTGAACAAAAGGGAGCATTGAAACAGGAGTCTAACGTGGGTCCGAAGCCGTGTCCCGAGTTTTGAACATGTCGAAATTGTGTCTGAGCCGATTCAACAATACGTGTAGGCTCTCCTGTGAATCCTGGACCAACTTTAGCAAAGTTGCGTAGTTGAAGGTTGTTGGGGTTTCGCACTTGCAACCCTGAACCCTATGAACAGTAACACCCACCCTGAACCCTATCACCCCAAAACCCTGCCTACCGTTAGCCTACTTCCAAACCCTGAAACCGATGTCATAACCTAGTAGAGTAGGTAACCTTTAACCTTTTGGGGTAGTATAACCCCTATATAATCGTTATATTATGGAAAAGGTTAACCTTTGGTTCCCCATGATACCCGACAAGTAGGATAAAGCTAAAGCGCTAACTTCTTCGTACACCGTTTTATTGTAGCGTTGATGTCGTGCTCAGAGCGGCGAAGCTTGGGAGAGGATTCGGGGTTTGATGTGGCTGCCTTAACGACTAGTTAGCGCTTTCTGTACGATTTCATAGGGCTTTATTGCATTTTAGACGGCCTTAACGATCAACGATTAGACCAGGGCTTCCGTAAAGTTTGTAGTCCAATCTCTCTTCGGGATTGCACGGGCAAGGTATTCGGATGGTCTAGGGACAACCCTAAACCCTAAACGCTAAAAGCTTTATGGACTCAGGGTCTCAACCACCACTTCCATCCCCAACCCTAAACCCTAAACCCTCAAAGCCTTAACCCGAAACCCTAAACCCTAAACCGTAAACCCTAAACCCTCAAAGCCTCAACCCCCGAAACCCTAAACCCGAAACCCTAAACCCCAAACCCTAAACCGTAAACCCTCAAAGCCTTAACCCCCGAAACCCTAACCCCTAAACCCTAAGCCCTAAAAAAAAACCCTAAACCCTCCAAGCCTTAACCCGAAACCCTAAACAAACCCGAAGCCCTAAACGCCGAATCCCGAACAGTTCTGGATCCTTTGCTGCTGGTTCGTCTGCTGCCCGTGGCTTTCCCAGCCTTTTTCGTTGTGTCAAGCCGGGAGTTCAGGGTTTTAGGGTTTAGGGGTTGAGGGTTTAGGGGTTGAGGGTTTAGGGGTTTAGGGTTTAGGGGTTTAGGGGTTGAGGGTTTAGGGGTTCAGGGTTTAGGGGTTTAGGGTTGAGGGTTTAGGGGTTGCGGGTTTGCCGTTCTTGCGGCAAGGTTGTGTCCCGTGCATCGCGCTAGGGCGATGCTGTCAAAGCTCGTGTGTGGAAGTCTTTTCCTTCTTTTTCCTCTCCCATGGCCGGACCACCTAAACCCATTCCTTTAAAAGGGGATCCGATTATAGCACCCTATAATACCCCTTAAAGGGGACCCTATGTAGAGCCTTGTAATATCCTCCAAACAAGGTTTAGGCTTAAGGCATCTGAAGGCGTTTTCCTTGTCTTCTGCTTTCACCTCAGCGACCCCAGATAGTAGCCTTATAGCACCCTTATAGTAGCCTTATAGTGCCCTTATAGTAGCCTTATAGTAGCCTTATAGTAGCCTTATAGTACCCTTATAGTAGCCTTATAGTACCCTTATAGTACCCTTATAGTACCCATATAGTAGCCTTATAGTAGCCTTATAGTACCCTGAGGCTCGTCGGGGCCCTGTGGGGGCCGCCAAGCATCCTTGCTTACGTGAGATCAAGAAGATACCTTCCCAGACCCCCGAAAGGATCTAGAAAGTAGATTCCTTAATGGGGGTTCCTATAAAGACCCTTTAGTAGCTAGGGGCCCAAGTTAGGGGATCTACTTTTTAGATCCTCCCGGGGGTCTGGGTTACGGAACCGTTATATTAGAGGAGCCCCTTGAAGGCACCCTGCAGAGTAGCCTTGAAGCTTTCTGGGTGATTTTGCAACGCCCGAGTCTTGCTTGCATAAGCTGCGCTACCTTCAGGTAGGGTAGGGCTTACACTAGGGTTTTGATGAGTGTGTATCTGGAATCTTCCCAACATTGGTAAGAGAACATTTCGGGCTTCATTCTGGAGACCAGTATCGCCGACCCAACTAGTTGCTACTCTCAGCAGGTTCGCAGACATGAAAAAGCAGGCAGAACAACATGGCGTGTTGTGTTCCCTTCTGTGTCCGAGAGCTTTGTGGTACTGGCCGAAGTCGCTGCTAGATTCTAGGTATACTATTGATGTTGAGCTTTGGCATCCTGCAAGAAAACGGTTCTCAGCCTCCAAAAGCACCTTGCCGAGGTGCCTTTGCAAGTGCTGCTGCCGCTGCTGCCAGCGAAGGTGGAGGACGGGAAAGATCTGCAAGGCGGGTCCTGTCTTGCATGCCGCGGAAGTGGGAGGGGGAGGGGTTTTTCATGGTTCGATATGCGGGCCTCGCAAAGAAGTTTGCATTGTAGGATCAGTATCAGAGGGACCCCGAGCGTACATGGTTCAGGCGTTGGCATTCCGCTTCCTTCGGCCAGGGGGTGCTGTGGCTCCTCTTCATTGCCTTCGCCCTCCCGGCGATCATCATGGTGGGGCTGGCCCTCACGCCCCTCGGCTCCTATTTGGGGGTGGGTGGAATGTGGAGGCGTGGATACTTGGGGCTGGTTTCGAGATCCCAAATAACCCCTTCACCTCCTTCGCTGGGTCGTGTTCGCTCCTAAACCCTCAACCCTAAACCCTAAACACCCCAAATCGTAAAGTGGTTCCGGGGGCTAAGGCTTCGTGTTTGGTCCTGGGGGTAGGGTCGATTATATTAGCTTTCTTGTCGCCGTGATGCTGAGCACAATGGTGGAGTGCTTTGTCCGTTGGGCTGTAAGCAGGGCGGCATATGTAAATGTATTACCTGTACTATGAGTGCATTTTTTTTAATGTATGTATGTATGCATGCATGTATATATATATAAATATACACACAATTTTGTTGCATCCGTAAGTAATTTTTGCGTGTGCATCTGTATATGTATATCTGTATATAGCCTTAGGTGTATGTCTGTCTGCATGTATGTATGTATGTGTCTATGTCTATTCAAACTTTCGTGCACGTGCATCTGTATATGCACGTGTATGTGCATGTATACAAAAATTTCCAAATGTAGAAGAGTTTCGTTTTCAACATGTACATGTACATGTTTTCTGTAGCATATGCACAACGGCTTGTTTTTGTATGTCGAAGTGTACTTGAATATGTGTTTTCATGTATATGTGTATGTATATATATATATATATGTGTGTCTGTATATGTCTATGTTGGTGTCTATATCTGTCTATCTAGATGTGTATATACATATATATTTACATGTGTGTGCGGATAGGGATGTGCATGTTCATGCGTGCGTGCGTGCGTGTCCGTGTGTGCATGTGTGTGTGTGTGTGTGGCTCTCTCCCTCTCTCTCTCTCTGTGCGTATGCGTGTGTGTATGTGTCTGTGTATGTGCATGTGCATGTGATGCGTATGTGTATGGCATATGTTTGTGCATGTGAAAGTGTGTGTTCATATGTATGCTAACACATGAGTTTATCTACACACATGCACATCAATGTGTGTGTATATATATATAAGTATAGATACAGGCAGGCAGGCAGACAGACAGACAGACAGACAGGCAGGGAATCGTGCATCAGGTTTTTTGTCAGGCCATGTTTCATTGTTGCTGTTGGTGTATATTGGTTCTGCAGTGCTGGTTGCTATTGTAGCATGGTTGCTGCGGACAAGTCAGGTGCAGAACAGGCAGCCAGAGTTAAATACAGGTGACGACGGTGACGGTGTTTGTCAATGTGCTGAAAACCTTCGTGAGGGCGCAGAAGATACTGCACATCCTCCCCTAACCCTAAACCCTAAATGCTGAGGAGGCTTCGCAGTATCAGGAGTGCAACCATTACAAACGAAGAGTCACCTGCATTACCCATTGCAACTACACTGCGCCCAGCCGCAATAGCCCCACTAATCTATACGGGCCTTAATAATTACCTATACCATTTTGGGGGTTCCGGATTATAACTGTAGTATATCGGGCCCCAAAACCCTATTCTAATTGTTAAGGCCCCTATATGTCCTACTTAGAGGATCGAATGACTTCGTCTTTGGGGTAGGCAGGGTCCCCGATGATCATCCACGTAAACCCAAAGCCTAAACCGAGAACACCAGTAACCGAAAAACCCAAGCCCCCAAGCCCGAAGCCCTAAACCGAACCTGCGATCATCCGAGCAACCCTACAGCACCTACATCCTGAAGCTTGAACCCCAACTCAAAAACGCTAAAGCCCTAAACCCTAAAGCCGAAACCCTCACCTAAACTCCTACCAACTCCGGCCGAAGTTACAGAAATCCTACAAGACCCTTCCAAGAGCAATTAGGCAACCCCGCACAGCCGCGAAACAGGCTATACTAGCGCATCGATAGACCGTAGACCCGTACAGAACCCTACAGAGCCCTTTCCTGATCTTTAAATCCCGAAACCCTACACCGGCAAACTAAGCCCTAGGCCCTAAACCCGCCGAGGGGAGCCGGTCGCATCGATGCTGGCATTCAGGGTACGGCATGCTCTGCGGCCCAACTTGTTGAGGTGCATCGGCGTAGAGTCTTCGGGTCTTTCGGTTTGTAGGGGGGCCTTGGGGGTTTAGGGTTTAGTAGGGTGTAGGGCTTAGGGCGTAGGGTTTAGGGTTTGGGGTTTTGGGGGTTTTATAGGTTCTCAACAGGCTTCTATCAGGGTTCCTAGGGGTTAGTATACTCTGAGGGTTCCTCTCAGGTTCGTCTAAGGGTTCTGTAAGGGATTGGTTTTTGGAGTTTTGGGGGTTTTATGGTTCCTTTGAGGGTTCTTTTCAGGGTGCTCTAGGGTTCGAAACGGCTTTTTGGAGCTCAGGGCTTTTTAGAGTTGGGGCTTTCGGGGTGCAGGCGAAAACAGGAGTTTGGGAGTTCGGGCATAGTACAGGGTTTATTGAGGGGTTCTGTCGAGCATTTTCTGGTTCTTTTATCGGGGTTCAATGAGTTAAAATAGGGTTGCGGTCTGGTTTTATGAGAGTTCCTTCAGGAAGGCTTATGAGGACTCCTATAAGGGTTGCCCTGGGCTTCCTTTCGGGTGCCTTTCAGGGTTCGATTTTAAGGGTCTGTACATGGGTTGCTTCAAACGTTCTTATGGTTTTCGAGCAGCGTTCTTCCACAAGTTCGATACGAATTCAAGGTCTCGGGCTTGGGGTGTGGGGTTTACAGAGACTCCAAAACCCTCTCAATTCAGGACTCTACATGAAACCTTCTTGGGTTCCCTATAATTACCCTTAACCTTAACTGGGCTTTGGAGTACCATGCTTTAATATAACTTTTTCTTAAAGGAACCGTTATGAAATAAACGTCTATACTTTTTTTCGCCCTGGTTACTTAAAAGCCCACTTAAAGCTGACCCCAAACCGTATCTACACCCTATTGTGAGCAAGGGGATTCCTTGGCTAAGGGGCTTTGGAGTCTGTCTTCGAGGGTCAGTACAGCCGGGATAAGTAAGGACATTCCGTGCCGGGCATGCTTGTAGTATGGAAGCCCAAACCTTATTGTTCGGGCATCTATATTCAGTGCTTCAAAGACTTCAGGGGTCCAGGATGTGGGACTTCAAGGTTTAGGATTGAATGTTTGGGATCACGTAGTGTGTAACGATGAAGGACTCCGTTTTGGATAGTTTTCGGGCGCTTCTTTTTTCGCGTTGCTCAGGTTTCTGCTCTAGTTTGCCTTGTCGTAAGGATCCGCTTATTGAGGATTTATAGTTTATAATACGAGAGTCACCTATGAAATTCCTAAAGGGATTCACGAACTTCCTTGAGTTTGTGGTGGCGTTTGGGGGTTACAGTTTCCGGTCTAGACCCAAACAGGGTTTGGGTGTTCAGAAGTCTTCAGGGTTGTCATTCTATTTTCTGGTCAGGCCTGTCCCTGTAGCCCGACATTGAATTCATTAAAGACCAGCACACTAACCTGATGAAAAAAACTAGTCCTTGGACCTACACTACCAATCCTCCTAGCCCCCACAGAACCTTGCCCTAAACCCTAAATCCCAGTCGCAAGCCACCCAAAAAACCCTGCCCGCCTTTATCCCTAGAGCCATAGCCCTATAGTAAGGACCGTTCGAGGAGCCCTTAGGAAATGGGATCCCTAGACAGGTTTAAACGGTTGCTGATATAAATCCTGCATTACCTTTAATGGCCCTAGACCATGGGAATTTTGGTATATTCCGAAGTATGGGTGATGCAGGATTTGGGAGTTTCCGAAAATTAGGGGCACCGTATTTTGGGGTCCTTATAGTAAGGATTACCTAGGGTATTATACTAGGGTCCCCAATTTTGGGAAACTCACATTTATATCATCAACCGAAGGAACCCGTGGAGGCACCCAAGGGACCCCTAAAGCCTCGGCGTTTCACGAGGATGCCGTCGCTGGAAGTCCTGGGGATAACTTCACCGGGCTGCTACCGGCGTACCAGACGCGCTGCCGTGCATCGCTTTGTCTCGGGGGTTCGGTTTAGGGTTCGTTTTAGGGTTAGGGTTTAGGGTTTAGGGGGTTCGTTTAGGGTTTAGGGTTTAGGGTTTGGGTGGGTTCGTTTTAGGGTTTAGGGGGTTTAGGTTTTGAGGTTGCTAGCGAAGCCCGCAGACCCCACAGTTCAACACAGCGTGAAACCCGGGACCCTTATATGGGTTTGGGGCAATACTGTATGGCACCCGGGATCATTCCATAGGGCTGCTTCATGAAGAACAGATTATTGCGCGACTCTAGTCTAATCTCTTAAAAGGGCCTGAAACTGGGTTGAAAGGTCAGTGGGTTTGGGGCCGTGCCACCTGTGACAGGCGCTTGTCTCTTTTAAGTTTTCGATTCTTAGTTTCAGGTTTTACTGTCCAGGTTGCAGGAGTTAGGGTTGAGGTAGTTTAGGTTTCGGGATTCACGTTCATGTGGATGGGGTGCTATCCGCTGTCGATCGCTCGTACCTAGAGACCTAGACCAGTCCTCCTATATCATAAATCCTAAGCCCCGAGGATACTATCCCAACAATGTCGCCTCCTCACAGTGCCCCTACACCCTCAGCCCTTAACCCGTACACTGAAAGCCCCAACCCCCACAAGACTTGAAATACTGGCAACGGTGCCCTTGAATACGCAACACCTCCTCAGAGGCCCCCCAGAGGTCTAGAGGCACCGCAGAGGCCCCGCACTACTCCCAGAAGCCCAGAGGCCACGATTCTTCGCACCCTAAGCCTTTTGACCCCTGGTGAGAAGGCGGTAATATGGGGGCCTTAATAATTACTGACGTTATTTTGGGGATTCCATATTATAATTATAGTTTATAGTATAATGGGCCCCAAAACCCTATTCTAATTATAAAGGCCCCTATATTAAGTGTGATGCCAGGCTTCAAGACCTGTCCGGCGTGCTGAATCCTGGTTGGGGACCAAGGAGCCATCTGGGGTTTAGGATGTAGCGTCTCACGCCGGTGGGAATAGTTAGTGTTGTAGTGTCCCCTTATAGTCCGTGAACGACGAATAGTATAATATGCCCCAAAACCGTGTTCAAAGCAAAACGGTCCCTGGACTAAACCCTTTTTGCTGCCCCTGTAAAGCTCCTTCAAGAGTAAACCTTAGAAGGAACTCTGCTCTGATTATGAAGGCCCCTTATCTTAGGATTCCAGGGCCTTGCTGTTTAGAGGGCTTCTGGTTGAGACAGATTGGTCAAGGTGCCTTCTTGAACGGGCTCCGATTAGACGAGGGGGCTAAGGGTTAGAGTTTAGGTTTTATGGATTGGATTCGGCAAAACCCAGCCAACCGAAACCTATATCAACATTCCTAACACGCCACAACACCTTCTAGTTGGGGTGCCGTGGAAACTGCGTAAAGCCTCGCACGATTGCCCGGGTCTCTCCGTCAAAGAACCGGTCTGCGATTCTGTCAAAGGAGGCCCAATGATGTTTCAGCCAATGGAGGCTTTCAGTTTGAAGAAGGGTTAACCCTAAACCCTAAACCGTAGGGCGTCGGGTTGGCTTGAGTTAAGCTGTCGTCTTGTGCATGTGATTTTGGAACCGCGGCTTTAGGGCTTATTTGTTTCAAGGGTCTCGTACTTGGGGGCTAGGGTACTTGAATGACAGGGAATGAATAAATAGGGTTTGTACGTCAGGTAGCGACAATTATAAATATTTTCAACATTCCCAAGTCCGGTACTCGCAGCAGTACTTCCTGACTACTATAGGGGCCTGAATAATTACCTATACTAGCTAGGGGGGTTTCTTCCTATAATTATAGTATAATGGGCCCCAGAACCCTATTCTACTTATTAAGGCCCCTATATTAGGTCCGTGATCCTCCTTGAGGAACTCGGTCAAGCCAATTTTCTTTAGACCTTGCGAGGCCGTGGGCCAACAACATTATGCAAGCCTTGGTTTTACCAAACCCTAAACTCTACGCCCTAAACCCTAAACCCTAAAAACCCTAAACCGTGACAAGAAGAGGCCAAGACCATACAATGCCCGAACCCCAAAGCCTACTTACACCCTTCACCCCTGAAAACTGTAACCTTGAACCCTACGCACTAAACCCTTCTTTAGGGTTTAGGGGTTTAAAAGTTTAGGGTTTAGGCTAAGGGGTTTAGTTGTTCAGGGTTTAGGGGGTTTATTTAGGGGTTTAGGGAACCCTAAGAGCCCTAAACCCTAAACCCTAAACCGTGGCTCTGGCTAAAAAGCCAAGCCCTAAGCCGCAATGCAAGCGGGTCCTAGGTTCCACCTTCCTGAACCAGCTCGGCAGCATCATCGATCAGACGCCACCGGCTTAGACTCGACGCCCGGGTGGGTTATTTTTGGGCTTTCGTGTCTTAGGGTTGAAGAGCTTTCTGGGTTTAGGTTCTGGGGTTTAGGGTTTCGGGCTTTCTGGGTTTAAGGGTCTTTAGGACCTTAGGGACTTTAGGCACTTTTGGCTTTTTGGGGCGGTTTACGACTTCAGAGCTTTGAGGTTTAGTGTTTGGGTTTTTGGGTTTTCAGGACTCTAGACTTTTTTAAGGTTTGAGGGCTCTGTGTCTCCGACCACCTACAAAGTTTGAGGTGGTACACTAGCTTCAGGGTTTAGGATTTCGCGCATACCCTATAATCACGGCGTCACGGCCCGCCGTGTTCTATGGTTTGGGGCGACAGCTAAAGCCCGAACACCTAAACCCCCGGAAAGCAACCTGCATTACACCCTGATGCTCAGGCCAAGGCCCCAACTGTCGAATTTCCAACCCTCAACCCGTAAATCACCAAAGCCCCTAAACTCTCAGAGAGCTGCTCCGTACTCCACCCAGCCACAGCTTGTGTGACCGCAGTTGTGGGATGTACAACTGGGTTATAACCGCAGGTACAGTACCTTGAACCCACGCCAACAGGGCAATAGGCCCACTGCGTCCGCACAACCCTCAAACGACCTACTGGGCAGACTAAATCCGAAAAGCTCACCGCAAAAAGCAGTCCCAAACAAAAAGCTGGAAAACCAATGGACCTACTGTACCTAGATTAAACCCCTCTACAAAAACTTGCAGCAAATTCCTAGAGTGCCCCTGAGAATTCCTAGAACGCACCTGAAACCCACATGGCCCTAAACCCTAAACCATAAATCCCGAACCTCAGGGAGGACATCCAGAAAGCTGTGAACCTCGTCATGGGAACCATGGGCACACTGGAGGCCTCTCGTGGTAAACTCCCCTGCGTTCCTTTTTGAGGGGTTTAGGGCTTACTATAGGGTATAGGGGCTTCAAGAAGGAGCTCCTTATCTTAAGTATAGTATACTGGGCCCCAAAACCTTATTCTAATTGTTAAGGCCCCTATAGTAGGGTTTAGGGTTCCTTTACGGGTTCCTATAAGGGTTCGTAGGGGTTTCTGAATTTCTGTGAGGGCAAGGGTTCCTTCAAGGGCTGCTACAAGGGCAGCGATGGGAAACTCTTGGGTTTGGAGCTTAGGGCATGCGCGTGACTGTGGGATTCAGAACCGTGGTCGCTGCATCAGATTTCCAACAAGAATGGAGGTAGCAATCGTAAAAAATAACTGTCAACTTTAGCACTTCATGTAAAGACTGATCACCGCATCGAATAAATTGTTGTGAGCTTCTAAGGAATCCCCGCAATGAAGCCCCTCAAGAACTGCGTGAACCCTATCGTGGCCCGTGGAGGGCCATGCAGGGCCATTGAGGCCCATTGAAGCAAATTGAGTCCCAGTGGTTTTCGTCGAGGCCTTGGGCTTCTCAGGCGTTCCAGGCGAAGTGTGAGTCGCATATTCATGCTTGGCGTGGAACGCCTGAGAGCCAAAAGACTCACGGAAAACCACTGGTGCTCAATTCGCTTCAATGGGCCTCAATGGGCCTCAACCGGCACGATAGGTTGCGTGCAGTCCTTGAGAAGTTAAGGAGTTCATTGAGGAGGTTGCCCTAGAAGCCTGCAAAACTGACATCAACAGTATACCAATGACAGTAATTTACCAACGACAAAAAATGACAGAGTTATAATAAGGGAACCCGGAGTAGCAGTGATCAGCATGACAAGGTCGATCATTGTCATGCTGACAAACGTCATTGCAACCGCAGAACAACGCCCCCATAAGAACAGCCACTCGTGGCAATACGAACCCTAAACCCTAAACCCCTAAACCCGCTATCTGTGGCCGACTCCGTCGTTAAGTCTTGTGCTTGGCTGTTAGGCCACTGGCTGTCGACGGCCTGGAGTTTCAGTCTAAACTATAAACTCCCTGAGCCCCAAACCATAAACCGCCCAGAGAGCCCAATACCCCTTAATCGAGGAATATGGCTGAAATTATATAGGGATTCATATTGTGAGTTAAGCTATATTCCTTAATTAAGGGGTATTGGGCTCTCTGGGCGTAAGCCCTAAACTCCAACTCCTCAGCCCCAAACCTTTTTCCCCGACTCACTCCGCGCAGACGATGATGGGCGACGCAGACAACATCGGCAGTTTCCCAAGTCTTAGGAGTGGAATTTAGGGTTACGGGCTTGGGATTTCATGAGTGCGGCTGCTCCCAGGAATGCGTTGTTTATACCCGAAGTTGAAGGAGCCCATGAAATCCGACTCGAGTTGTTAACCCCCTCTCTCTCTCTCTCTCTCTCTTTCTACATTTATAATACAAATGAATAAATATTCGGGTTTAAGGATTATAGTATTTCCCAGCGTTTTGGTTTCGGCCTGACCTGAGGGTTTGTTCGGGGTCAGATTGTAGGACTACTCGTGCCTCGCACACCGTGATGAGGCCGAGGATGACGAAGAGACTTATGATGACTTACCCAGAGAGCCCAATACCCCTTAAGTAAGGAATATGGCTTAAATCATATAGGGCTTCATACTATGATTGAAGCTATATTCCTTAATTAAGGGGTATTGGGCTCTCTGGGTGATAACAATGGTAAAGGTGGCGAAGAAGACGAAGGTAGTGATGATGTCGATGACAGCGGTGATGTTGCAGTCTCTACTGTTGCTAGTGGTGGTTACAACGATGGCACTTGCTGCTGCTGCTGCTGCTCCTGCTGAGGGTGATGATGAGGATGACGATGATACTGACGATGATGATGGCCACGTCGGCATGATTGATCCGGTTGGTGACATCAACGACTACGAACATGTTGGCGGTGATGTTGCTGATTCTGATGGTGGTGGTGATGATGCTGCCGTTGATCTCGATGCTGATGACAGTGCCGTGGGAGAAGAACTATGGCGTAATTGGCTGATCATGGCAGTTCATGGTTGCAGCACTGGTTTCTTCTTGTACGTCATGGGTGCAGGAGGAACCGTGCCAAAACTAGTAACTAGCCCATGATCTCTGAAATGGTAAAGTATAAAGGCGACGCGAACATCATCATAGGTTATGCCACATGCAGCCGTGAGGCCTCAAACTCCTCTGCCTGAGCCCCCGAACTCAGACTGCGCTGAAAGGATCAGTGAACTTAGGGGGTTTAAGGTCTCAGGAACCTATAAGCATACCTACTTCCGACCCGAAGTAGTGTACTTTTTAACCCCAAGTAAAGTACTTAAATCCCCAATTGAGTTACTTATGACACCGAGTCAGGCAGTTACGGTTGATGATATAAATCCTGCATTACCCATAATAAGGAATATACCATAATTCCCATAGTTTACGGCCCTTAAGGTAATGCAGGATTTGTATCATCAACAGTTAGAACCTTCCTTGCCAAGTTCCCTAAATCCGCACCCGAGACCCACGGTTTCGGGTTTAGGGTTTAGGGTTCCTCCAAGTGTGCTTTGCCCGCCAAGAACCCAAAGACGCCAGCGGCAACACGCTTTACCACGAGTGGCCCGGACGAAAGCTGGGGTACAGCGATTCCTGGGGGTCTAGGGTTTAGGGCTTAGGGGTCTCGGGCTAGGGTTTAGGATTTTAGGGTTTCAGGGTTTGGGGTTCAGGGTTTAGTCTAGGGTCCGTGTTGTTTTCGGTTCCGTACGGTGTATCTGAGGGTACTATATCCTCAGATAAACAGGGCTTCAATAGATTGTTTCTGTGGTGGATTGGGGGGGTCGCCACCTGAACCCTCAAGTGACGCTGTGAGGTGCATCATCTGCCAGCCACTCGCTGATGTCCTGACCGAGACATTGGACGTCTTTGCACCGGTCTCGGCTGTTAAGTCCAAGACAGCCTTAAGCCCTGAATCCTGGACCTTAAGCACTCAAGCCCTTTATCCGAAACACATCCTACACCCCAACCCCAAAAGCCTCAATTCGAAACCCCTAACCCTAAACACCAAAACCCAAAACCCTAAACCCCTAAACACTAAACCCCTAAACCCCAAAACCCCAAAACCCTAAACCCATAAAACCCTAAACCCCTAAACCCTAAACCCCTAAACCCCAAAACCCCCAAACCCAAAACCCAAAACCCTGAACTAAGCCTCATCCCAGCATCTCCCAGCCAGAACTGCGTACGTCTTCAGTAAAGGGTGCTTCACTTAGGGTGTAGGGCAATATCTGGGCTTTGGAGTACCATACTTTAATACTTTTTTCTTAAAGGAACCTTATGAAATAAAAATTTATGCTTTTTTCTCCCTGGTTACTTAAAAGCCCAGATATTGGGGCCTAAATAATTACCAATGCTATTTTGTGGGTTCCTTGTTATAAGTATAGTATAATGGGCCCCCAAAACCCTAGTCTAATCACCAAGGCCCCTTTGTTACCCTGCTTTGCACCTTCGGGCTTGGATTTCAGGTATTTTATTGAGGGAGGGGGACTGAGTTTAGAGATGCCAATAGACCCCAACACCTTGAGCCCTAAACCTGACAGAAACCCGCAGCGGACATGGGGCGACCACTCTCATGAGGGGTTGAGAGATTGGTCTGGCTTGGAGCGTTGAATTTCGGTCTTGCCGTTGATGTTGACTTGAGGGTTTCGGTGTTTGGGTGGCTTTGTGCGAGTATGTCCCCAGACCTTCCAAAATCCCTTAATTAAGGAATATGCCTTAAATCATGTTGGGGGTTCTACTATGATTTACGGTATATTCCTTAATTAAGGGATTTTGGAAGGTCTGGGTCATCCGGTATTTGTTCCGGGTGCAAGGCGGTTGGGAGTTCAGAGGTTTCCATCTGCCACTAGAAGGCCTGGTCTCATTGGCTAGCAACTACCCTTGTCCAACCAGCCCAAACTTAGACAACAAGACCCTAAGCCCAGGTTCCAGTGAAGCCTAAAGCCTTAAGTGTATGTCTTAGGCGCCTAAAAGCGTAATCCTAAACCCCCACATGCCTAAAGCCTTAAGTGTATATCTAAGGCGCTTAAAACCTAAATCCTAAACCCCACATGTAGACGTCTAGCCCCTAAATCCCGAAACTGTACATCTGAGCTGTCTGATCCCTGTCTAAACCGTTTAATCCGACACCCCATACTCCAAACCTTTTTTCCCTACATCTGAAGCCCTCTATCCTAAACCATCAGAGCCGTCTGATCCCAAAAGCCTGAGCCCTACATCTAAACCGTCTAATCGTTAGACCCTAAACCCTACACCCTCCAATCCCTAGAGATTGTGATCACCTTCAAGCCAGCAGTTGAAGACTAATCGCGCCTAGCGAAGTAGGGTGTAGGTTTCGATGGTCGACTTCAGGGTAAACCTACCTTTGGTTAGTAGGGAATGGAAGAATGGTAGTAATAGTAGTTATAATTGTACCCCATTCCTCCATTCCCTACTAACCAAAGCTAGGCAAAAGGATCGAGAGTTTGGGTTTTGTGGTTTCGGGCGTATTTCTTCCCAACCGAAGCTCTGAAAACTTTCCTAGTTTTGCACATCGATACGGGAGTTTCCGAAAATAGGGGACCCTAATATAGTACCCTAAATAGTAGGATCCTTACTATAAGGACCCCCAAAAAAGGTACCCCGAATTTTCGGCAACTCCCATATCCATATCTGTTCCAACCGCCCAGGGAAGCAGCACTGGCGCGGCTCCCGTTTTGGATTTCGCCAGGGTTTCTTCGTGTATGAGTATACTTCAAGACATTCTTTCCCTATACAACTTGAGGTATCTTGCTATTTAAACCCTAAACCTCAAATCCTAAACCCTACACCCCGAAATGATTTGAGGTAATACGGGGCCTAAATAATTACCTATAGTATTTTGGGGTTCTTAGTTATAGTATAATGGGCCCCAAAACCCTATTCTTATTATTAAGGCCCCTATATTATATTGCTTAGTTTTGGCTTGGAGCCTCTGACTAGGATGACCCAACCAGGCCGGGACCTACGCGCCAAGGGCTTCTAGTGCGTTGTTGTAGGAGAAGCCTAGTTTAGGGGGTTTTGGGGTTTCGGGTGAAGGGGTTTAGGTTTTACAGTTAGCCGGTTTTTGTCGAACGATTTCCTAAGAGTTCCTGGAAGCTACGAGGCACCCCACTGATTTAGGCTTTTTGAGGTGCTAGTGGCGTTTAGGGCCTGGGGAGTGTTGTTAGGAGTTTAGGGTTTAGGGTTTGAGGTTTGGGATTTAGGGTTTAGGGTTTAGGAATGTTCTTAGGAGATGCACCAAAAACACCAAATATTATTGCTCGATCCAACAAGCATCAAACCCCGTAGCCCAAGCCAGTCAAGCCCCGCACCACCGCAGCCCCCGGCGATTAGGAGTTCCGTGGTTTGGTGGCTTAGGGATTGTCAGGTGCTGGGGGTTAGGGTGTAAGAGTGTTAAGAGGGCTAACTTCGTTTGGGATGAGGGTCGCCAAGCCCAAACCTGAAATGCCCGAAACCCAGCGCTGCCGTGAAGAGATTCATAAAGCCAGTAGAACCCTTCTAAACCCTGGGTTCAGGGTTGAGGGTTTATGGGTGCAGGGGTTTAGGGTTTAGGGTTTATGGCTGATACACGCATAATATAGATGCTGCTGATGAAAGTCTATAGAATCACATAAAACAACCGTGTACAGCCCTCAAACATAAATCCTTCAACACGCCAACGATCAGTCCGGTGCCAAGGAGAGAGCATGGCCCAGCTTCGAACCAAGGCAGCTTTTATGTAGAGGTTTTCGGGGTTATTGAAGCCTCAGGGGCAAGACCTATAAGTGGGGCTATCGAGGCCCCAGGGCAAGACCTACAACGAGGGTTTCTGGGGTTTCCTGTAAGGGGGTTTCTAGGTTATATGTATCTTTACACACGCATATATATATATATATATATATATTTGTATTTATATTTTTATAAACACACACACACACGCAAACATGTAAATGCCTTTTTCTTTTGAATGACGGGTGTTGTTGTTGTTGTTGTTGCTGCTGCTGCTGTTTTTGATAAAACCTGGGTTTTCATACGGCTTTGTCGTGATTTAGTAAACTCCAAACCATCTCGTCGTGACAGATGACCGAGGGGTTGGCATGATTCCAACAGAACGCAGCGTCGTGTCAAAAGATCGACGAAGGCAATTGGGCTAGTGCTTCAGTTGACAGGCCACGGTCGCCGAGGAAACCGGTTGAAGCAAAAAGCTCCTCGGGCTCATTAATATAGGGGCCTTAATAATTAGAATAGGGTTTGGGGGTATATTCTACGATAATTACAATAAGGAAACCCCAAAACCCTGTTCTAATTATTAAGGCCCCTGCATTGTCTAGATGCTGCTTATGGCAAGATCGTCCATGGAGAGTGCTTGGAAGTTGGAAAGTCGACGGCGAGGCAGATCCAAGTCGTAGCCTGCATGAATTCCCAAGCACCGTTTTCGGCTGAGCTGATCTCATGGTGTTCCGAGATCCACTCCTTCTCTCAGGGCTCTTGGCTGCCTGTTTTGGTTCGTTTCCATGGTTTCGTTTCCCAAAATTCATTTCTAGCTTACCTTCTTGGGGGGAGAGTGATGATGATAGTGGCTATGGTTGGGATGATGCATGGGCCCTTGCTAGAAGGCTTAGGTCACGTTGCCATAAAAGAGGTAAGTCGCATTCACGTTTAAGGTTTAAGTTCCCCGTCACAACAACCCCTCTGACGATGTTCGGATGATGACAAACCCCAAGCCCTGCGTCGAAACCCTACACCCTAAACCCTAAACCCTAAACCCCTAAACCCCTAAGTGGCATGGACCTTTAGGGTCTATTTGGAAAGCCTGGTGGGGTTAGTATTAAACTGCAGCAAGCACAAGCAAAAGGACCCTTTCAAAAAACCCGCGGGTCCAAGGTGCAAAGCCAAGGT